>VXBW01006834.1:221324-327399 GCA_013400375.1 Thinocorus orbignyianus
TGATTCTGTGATTCTAAGTTAAACCAAATCAGGACTAAAATGCTTTATTAAGGACACATAATTAACTGACAAACAGTGAACTATACATTCAGGATCTATGTCAGCAATACAGCAGTTCAACCACAACGTTAGACACTTTAAAAAGACTAATAAATTCCTGCAGGTTCCTAAGCACACTTCAGTAATTAATCTCCACCACTCCTCATCCCACATATGGAGACACTCACCCTTTTCTTACTGGCAAAGGGGTCACTTCAGGGAGTGGTGGTCCCACTGGGGTTGTGGCCGCTCTAGCTTTAGGGGTGCCCATACTACTCCCTACAACCAGCTAATGCACCTGCTGGTGGGAAGGCACCCCAGCAGGTTACTCCCACACCCCCAGAGTGTGGGTCCCTACATGTTGCACCCCACAGGGTCAGACCACGAGCTGGGTGCTGGCCACTGGTGGCATCTCATGGATGGGGAAGCTGCTGCATCTGGTCTTGGCAGAGGTTGTGATGTGCTGGACTGGGTTTTGACTGCTGCTCTGGTCCCAGGCTGAGGCCCCTCCCTGCTCTGTTACAAAGGGTTGTGCTTCTTTATACAGCTCTTCAGATCAGCTCGTTCTTTGTTTCAAAATTGTCTTTGTTGTTCCCTGGTTGCTGTTTAATCCAGCTGATGGCTGCCATCCTCCTTAGCGTGATCAGTTGAGAACTGATGGTTGTTTCCCCCTACAGCAAGACCAGTTATGGGCAAATGGTCTCTCGGACACTTTCAGGTTTTCCATCCACAAATGCTGTTTACAGTCACTTATCTATCTTAACAGCTGTTGTTTTCCACATCCTTTTGCCATCGGTGAGCTGTGCAGGCACCTCCACAAGCCATATTACACAGCTATCAAACTGATATTAAAAGAAAAGAATACTGTCCCTGTGGCTGGATTTGGGGGGAGGTTATTTCTATATATATTTACCTTCTCAGTGCCTACAAGTTGATGATTATTTTACCTTACTTACCTCAGTTTGCATAGCTCTATGCAATTAATCTGTTTGAATGCAGCCATTGTGCCCAGAGGATCAGCCACATATGTCTACAAACCTAATCCCTACATCTTGGGGTGGGGGGTTGGGAGGACAAGGAGGGGAAGAGGAAGACTTGAAAGCTACTTTTGTCATACCATGATCTAGGAGGCTACAGACTCTGCCTGAGCCAGTGTAACATGCAGCAGCCCCTGAGCAGGTTCTGTTTCTCCTGAACCACCCAGGCAGAAAATTGGAGGCCAGTCCTAAAGGCAGGCCTGGGGAAGCTGGCGTAGGTACCACATGCTGCCATTCACCTCGCTGGGGGCAGTTCCTGAGGACCACCCCTCTCTCCTTTGAGGACCTTTGGCACTCCCAGAAGGGTGTAAAATGCCCGAGTGCTGCCGGGGCTCTGGTTCACAGCCTGCAGGGCCGCTGCGGCTCTCGCTGCCCGTTTTGTTCCTCGCCCTCTCTCACCTGTTGTGTGTGACGCCGGCTTGGTGCCAAGCTCTTGAGCAGCTGCCCTTTTCCAGCTCCCGGGCATGCCAGCCCCAGGAGGCCCAACCCCATTTGTTTGCGGTGGCAGCCCACGAATAGTAACTACTTGAGGCCATTTTGCACGCTTCTGTCATCTTATAATTAACACTCGGCCCTACAGCCTGTGAGAGTCTGTCCTCCCCCTCCTCATCTCTCCCCTTCCTCTGCTGCCTCCATCCTCAGCAGCAGCATCCACCATCATCTCCAGAGATGTTTCTAGATTACCCAAAGTTCCTGCACGTGACTGTCTCATTTTCCCCAACAAATGGGCAGAATAGTCACCGAGCTGGGCAAACGCTGGCTTTGCTTTGCTTTGCTTTGTGCTGGCCAGGCCCTTCTCTTTCACCGTGACATCAGAAGTACTTGCCCGCCCTCTTGTTCTGTAGTGGGACACTTCTCCTTGCCGCAGGGGCTCTCCTCCAGTCCTGCAAGGCAGGAAACCCAAAGGAAGCTGGGACCTCACTGGTTGCTATGCCCAAACCCACTGGAGAAAATGAGAGTGCTCTTCACATGGGAACTCTTCAGAGCAGTGAGAGAAACCTTAACTAGCTTTCATCTTGTAGGTTGTTCCTTCCCAGGTCCCTTTCCCCAGCGCTGTCCTTCCTCCTGCAGCTAATCTGCTGGACATGGATAGCTTTGCACATTTTGTTCTTGGCAGTTTCAAACATTGCCTCAGGCCCTTATCGCCTGAAAAAATCAGATCATATAGTGGTGGCCTTAGAGACGGCCTGATTGATATCTGAGCAGCCAAACAAACATAAATTTGAATAAAATTTGGCACCCTGTTACCTGTGAGTTCTGCCGGCTCTGAGGGGATAATTGACCGACGCCAAGTAAAGTGTGTGTCCTGGGCATGCACGGGGCTGAGGCTTTGGGTCTGCAGAAGAGTGTGCAGGAGCAGCATGCAACCCTCATGGAGGCCTTTTCTCCGTTCCAGATGCTACACGCCCCAGCCTGTGCAGTCACGGGGATTTGCTGTCGCTGGCCACAGCCAACCCAACAGGACTTCTCTGTGTATTTATACAGAAATACAGAAGCTTGCAGAGTTTCCTGGTGATCCTTAAACAAACACCGATGAAGCCAGGAGCTCCTGCAGCTCAGCTTCCACCAGCACCATTAGAGCCCGCAGCGACAGTGAGAACGTGCTCAGAAGATGACGATGGTTTTGAGTGTCCATTTACTGTGTCATCGTGATATCATTATTCAGATATTCTCCAGCCGCTTTCTCCAAACTTGCTCTTCCTGGTCTGAGGACACAAATGCTGTGGGAGAGTGGACTCCAATTCAAAATTCCCTGATTGCAATGTCACCATGAACCTGCAGGCATATCCCACAGCCATTTAATTTTGGGTTGGGCCGAAGGCAAGGAGAGGAGGTCTGCACCAGCTGCTGCTGCGTGTGCCCTGCGCTAACCTGCCTGCTGGCTTCCTCTGCAGACCCGATGAGCTCAGCCCTGGCCCGGGGCACCGCATCCAGAGGGTGGGCTGCCTGGTGAGCAGGCTTCACTGCGTGGGTGACACCACTGTCACACTCACAGGTGATTCCCCACCTGCTGCTCTTGGTAGGGTAGCACACCTGGGCCATAAACTGCACAACCAGAAGGAGAGTTGGTCCAGTTCCCCAGTGGTCGGTGCAAGCCTGGCAGCCCAGCGGCCAAGAGAATCTGCCAAATTGGCTGCAGCGGTCACTGCACTGAGGTCTGGGGGTTAAAAATGGGTGTTTTTTCCTCCAGCAGCGCTCATCTACTTATTGGCTTGATTGCAATCACAACCACCTTAACTTGTAACCGATACTGTCCGCCCGGCCGTGCCGGTGAGGTTCGCCTGGGTATCAGATGCTGCTGTCTGTGTTGGCTTTTGTTATCGCCCACCATCAGCAGGTCTCTTCAAAGGACCAGCTCTGAGCAGGCACTGAGGAGAAGAGAGAGATGCCATTTATCGTCTTCTCGCTGATCAGCCCTTTCCCATCACACAAGTGCCACTGAGATTCTCCCAACCTAGGATGAAAATCCGTGTGGGACACCCTTTGGTGGTGCAGAACGTATTGTGGAGCCTTCAGCAAACCAGACACTCCCAGTTAAACACACACCACCTTCCAGGCACACCACTTCTCCACACCTCCTGCGTGACACCCATGCTCCTTCTAACCCGCAAGGCTTTGAGAAGCCTACAGCTAAGGAGGACATGCTCAGTCACCGCCACTAGTGGTGGTGTGACCTTGAGGGGTGTCTGGCCTGCGTGGACACAGCGTGGCTCCAGAAGGCTAAGGTCTCTTTGATGGCTGGGTTGTAGCCATGGATCACTTGGAGAAGGGTGCAATGTCACACTTGGAGAAGGCTGCCACATCATGACTGGTCCCCTGACGGCAAGCTTCAGGAGGGTGGGAGACAATGGTGTCTGGACTACATCTTCTTGAGATCCAAGAAGAGCGTGCTGAGGTGGGTGGAGCAGTCCTTGATTCCAGGCCAGGCCGTTCTTGCAGGCAACCTCCAGAACGTGCACCTGCTGGATGGCACCAAGGAAAAGCCCCTCTGATGTGTGTGTTGATCCAAAAAAACCCCCAAAAACTGGATGGAGTTAAAACTTGAGATAACGTATCCAGGTGAGAAAGGGTGGGGAAAATGTGTGGAATAATGCAACCTTGCAACTGGATAGGAAGTTTGGAGGTAAAAAAGTGATTTGAAACTGTGATTTAAGAACGTGACGTCCAGCTGGCGCTGCCCTGGCTCCGCGGGACCGAGGCGCGCCAATTACCCGCAGTCACAGCACAGATCAAACACCTTAATGCCTGAAACACCGTTTTTCCCCGACCCTTCCCCCTCCTCGCTGCGGAACCGCGTGTCGGGACGGACGGACACACGGACGCCTCCAGTACCGCGCCTGCGCGGGTCCGGCCGCGCGTGCAGGTGTGCCCGCACAGCCANGCGGCACACGGAGCTCAGCCCGGCGCTGCCCGCCCAGGGCTAGTCCTCTCGCCGCTCCGCTCGCCCACCACACCGCCCGCTCGCCATGGCGCGCGGGAAGGCCAAGGACGGCGATGGCAACTGGAAAAAATTCATCTGGAACTCGGAGAAGAAGGAGCTGCTGGGCCGCACCGGGGGCAGTTGGTGTGAGTGCCGGGCCGGGGATGGGTTGGGTCGGTTCGGGGGGCGGCGATGCGGCGGGCACTGCAGCGTGACCCCGGCTGCAGCCCCCGGGGCGGGAGAGGGGGCCGGAGCCGGGGCCGGCATTGCGAGTCCCCGTGGGGTCAGGAGGTGTCCTTCATCCCCCGGCTCTGCTCGCCTCAGGTGTCCTGTGGGGTGCGTGGGGCGCTGCCCGCATAGGTGTGACCTGAGGTAGGTGCGGGGGTGCGGCGGGGTCGGCCCCCGGCCCCGGGATGCAGCCCGGGGCGGCCCGACCTTGGCGAGGTCGCCTCGTCCTTGGGTCTCCTTCCCCACTGGCCGGCCCGGCCCGGGAGCATCGCTGTCGGGGGAGCCTGCCCTCCTGGCTGTCATCTGCCTTGGACGTCAAAGTGGTTTTGGGCTTTCCTTTTTTTTTCCCCATCTCCTTTTCTCTGGACAAAGGAAACGGAGCTAATTTTACCTCGTCAAGAGAGAACAATTGGCTTTTAATGCCTCTGCGAAAAGGAAATGACTTTATGTGCATTTGTGATTAAATGCTCATGATGTATTTATTAGGTGCTGTACAAATAGCACTTCGCCTAAGAGGCTTTTAACATTTTCTTTACACAAATAGACAGTCTTCCAGTTGCTGCCAACCACAGCTGCTGTGCCGCCCTTGTGATGTTGAATTCGGTTCCTGCTGTAATGGATCAGCCAGAGGTGCCACATCCCGAGCTGCCAGCTCCGGCAGGCGGGCAGGCTAGAGCGGGCTTCTGCTGTATCTTTACGTGAGCAGAATCGGGCTGTGGGTGTGCGTGGATAGGTATTTTCTGCTCCCGAGGCACCAGGCAACTGCGCAGTGCTTCAAATGCGGAGGCTGAACCAGGTCCTTCTCCCAGAGTGCCTCTGCCTGTCTTCCTGGGACTGATTCTCATCTCTGGAGCTGATCTGCAGGCTGGTGATGCGATTCCTCTGTAACAAACCTACCTGTTGCAGGAAGCTTTTTCGTTCCACCCTGTCGTGCTCAGTCACTAGACCCACTGTGTGTTTTCTGAGACCTCGGCGTGGTTTTGACCTTTAAGGTGTCTTTGGTGTTAAGAGCATCCTGGCTGGGAACCTGATTAAATAAGCTACCTCCCAGTGTTTGCCTTTTGATGTTACAAAACTCAAAGGCATTACGCTGCAGACAACAGCATTAGTGTTTGGTTTGTTACAACAGCACCTCCTATGATCGTGCTCTGGAAAAAATTTCCACACGTCCCTGACGTCACGGCCAATTTGCTTTACGCTGCCTGGATACCAAAGAGTGCTTTTAACTCCTGGAGCACCATGTTGCCGCATCCAGCTCTGCCCTCCAGCCCTGGGTATCTCTCCCACCTCTGGTGCGTGTGAGGAAGACAAGAGGATGGAATGCCTGTCCGACAGTGTCCCTCAGCCTCTGTGACGATGGCTGTCCCTTCTGCTCGCCCGTCTTTTGTAGATATGAAAAGAAAGCCAGAAGCACCTGCCTTCATCGTGAGGCTTCCCAGTGATGGAGCTTTATTTTAATGATGGGGCAGGGGAGCAAGGAGAAATACTTCCACCTACTGCATTTTCCCTTTCCTTTGTAGCTCATCACTTCAAGTCCTTCAAATAAACCATCTCCTTTTGTGTTGGCAATTAGATGAGGACAGTCCAAGATCAAGCAGGCTCTCCTTGGCTTCTGCGCTGGCCTGCTGGTTCCTGCAGCCTGATTAGCATATAGTTGCTTGGCATGGGCTGGCTTATCCTTCCTGTAGGCGGCCTGGTGATGCCTAGTACGGCGTGTTACTGTGCAGTTAATCAGTTGAGATAATCCTTGTAAATGGGGAAACTGATACCCGGAGTCCGAGCTGTGCTGCGTCTCTGGGCTCTTCTCTGCCCTCCCACCCCCTCCGAGATTATTCTAGGCATTTCCCTTTAGACCAAAACTAAATTCAGCCTTTCATTATGTAATTCACTTTTTAATTGTTATGAGTGGTGCTGGAGTGCCTCTGTAGACATATAAGGCTGCTAAACGTGTGGTGCTGTGACATCTCTGAGTACTTTCCTGCATTTAAGGTCGAGCATTGGAGCTAATTTGGGCTCGATTTCTGTTCCTGTTCTCTTTAATGGAGGTGATAGCCTGGTTTCCCCTAGCAATTCAGGCTTTACAGTTGTTTGTGAGCCTGAATGGAACAATTAATGTGGACTGTCCTGGAAACGGCTTTGAGGCCCAGAGCTTTGTGGAACGGGTGTCCTTCAGGGTACATCCATATTGTGGCATCTTGCTGCTGGGCGCCTCACTGAAAGTCGGTCATTGTGTGACAGCTTGCGATGGTGGGCTGTGTCAGCCAAGGGGTCCTTCAGAACGTGGAAGAACATGGTTTAATTCTCATGTTTTACAATCCAAAATCCTGATTCATGGGTTTCTAGGTTTTGAGGAGCTTGTGCTTTCACACATAACACACCCAGGCAACTGAAGTGACTTACATTTTCTGTCTGCATTGGGGAATAATCTCATTGTTAAATATTTGGCTCCACAACAAGCCTGTTGTTTGAATTCAGGGTGCCAGGCTCTTCCTTGCAAGTGGCCGAGTTTGGAAATTTTGTCCTGAAATGTGGCTACCTTGAGGGCTTGATTTGATTCCTCTTTCTTTTTGTTTTCTCTTGCAGTCAAGATCCTCCTCTTCTATGTTATCTTCTACGGTTGCCTGGCAGGTATATTCATTGGGACCATCCAAGTGATGTTGCTCACTGTCAGTGAATTTGAGCCCAAATACCAGGATCGAGTGGCACCTCCAGGTAACTGAATAAGAGGCCCGTGTTTGACTTGATGCAAGCTGTTCTGGGGAGGCGGGCTGGTTACTCACCTCAAGGAGGAGGATGGAATAAGCATGTCGTTGCTGCAACACATATTTGTAGGGGGTGGGTATGTTCTCAGCCTTCTGTGTTAACAGTATTGGGGCTTGAAGGCAATCCTGCTAGAATTAAAGGTTGCATCACATGAAATGTGCCCCCTGTCTGAGAGGAGCTCAAACCTGGATTGCTCTTCTTCCCTTCCCCTAAACTGAAGTGATGGAGTGAGGCTGAGAGGCTTCACTGGGGAATGAGCTGCATGAAGAAGCTGAGTTCAGTTTTCCTTTCCTCATAGTCTCTGTGTTCCCATGGGTAAGTGAAGGGGAAAAGGTACGATGCTAGGTAAAATCTGTGGAACTGGGGTGCATGTGGAGAAAGGGGAACAGTATCAGTTCTAGATGTGCTTATTGAGTTGTATTGACCAACACTGAGCTGCTGTGTGTGATCTAGAGGAGACGGCAGCACTTACTTACTAATGGCTGTTTCCGTTTGAATGTGCTGTGGGAGGCCAAAGACGGGTCTTGTAGTTGCTGATGCGTGACCTACCTTTATTAGTCGCTGCTCAAAATTAAAATGATGGCTTGAGCAGTGCCTGTGCCTTGGTAGTGGCAAACAGAGCGAGCAGCCCTTGCCGCAGGTTCCCAGCCCTGCCCGATCCCCGCCGCAGCCAGCGGCAGCTCGGAGCACGGGGGGGAGCTGCGCCACTGCTGCTCTCCCACATTGCAAATGACCTTGAGGCTGCTTGGCACTGGGGATGGTAACGATCTGTCTCCAGTTGCTGTGTAAAACAGTTCAGAAGCTTTTAATAACAGTGGTATTTAAGTGACAATTGTGAGGCTGATGGCTTGTAGCTAGAGAAGTTGGCTCTGGTGTCGCACAGCGTCTTATAGCCCTGCTGTCTGCAGTCCTATGCCGTGATTATTCCCTGCTCTAACAACACAGGGAATGTTATCCTCATCAAGTGGTGTCACAGCTCAGCAAAGAGGAATCTTTCTCAGATAATCGCTTTTCCACAGGCACTTTTTAAAGACAGAGCAGAGACTAGAGCTGCTGTATTAGTGTGTGGCACTTCTTAATGTACCGGTGTGACTGAGGTAAATGCTGTCTTAGACACTGAAAGTGGCTGTTTCTGTCTCTGCAACAGGCTTTGACATTTGCAGGAAGGACGAAACTGTCACTGATACTGCCCAGAGGCATTAGCTGCATCTGAAAAGCCAATGTGGCTAATGGTGGAATAGTTATTTTAATAACGTGTTTCTCACCAGCTGAAGCCCAGTAGTCTCACCAGACATGAAATAATTAGTGAAGAAGCCCATGGATCCTGGGTCAAATCCAGATGGTCCTGCTGTTTAGCCTGGTGTCACATAATTACTCATTCTAGGTAAACTGTTTGCCTTCTGTGTAAGAGCAGAAATCTCAAAAGCAACTCTGTGGTAAAATTTCTCTGTAAGATATCAGCCTGTGGAGGATTTGTATTCATCTCTTAATTGCACACTTCATCAGTTTTTCTGGGGCTTTTTTTTTCCTTAACCGAAAAAGGGAACTGAATTTAGAGATTCTTATATTGTGTACTACAGAAATCAAAATGGAGGAAGAATGAAAAGGTTGTCAGGGACATCTGTGATGGGCTTTCAGGACATGTAAATCAAAGGGATTAGCATCCAGCTCCTCAAATGAAGGACAGGAAGCAGCCCAATAAACAAGGGTTTTGAACCAAGCTGTAATGGTGCACACATACAACTTGAAGGAAATAATCACCAGTTACTAGCACAGGATCCTTTTCAGGGCATCACATGACAACTTTTTCCAGAGATGTGGACAAGCTGGGGGTAATGCATGGTGGAAACTGGCTCTTAATGTCAAATGTTTCTAGTCCTGTATGTGGCACAGCAGCCATTAGATCACAGTCAAGTCAAAAGTGGCCTTTTAATACAGGTTTTTGGAGAGGTTGACACTGCTGTGCCTGGGGGAGCAGCAGTCCCTGTGTCCCCCTGCTGTGGAGGTCTCTCCCCTGTGCTGCAAGCACAACTGCTCTTCTGACCGTGAACGTGTGTGTGGGCACATTCACTTGGTGAGCACCAAATGTTTTCATGATCTGGGACACCTGCAGACTGTGAATGACATAAAATAGGATGTGGTGCAATTCTAATTCCTGGTTCTTGTGGGAAGGTTTGTGAGCCAAGTAAGCATATTGGCAGCTCAATAGAGCCCTGGATGTTCTAGGAAGCTTGAGAACCTGATTTTTGTTCTTGTTACAGTGCTCTGCCCCTTTTAGTCAAATCACTGCTGTCAGCCCAAAACAGCTGGGAAAGGGGGAACTACACTTCCCTTCAGTATCTGCAGGAGAAACTGCTGTAGGGGCTGCTATAATATCAGTCTTGTTCTGAAATACAACAGATTTCATAACAGCAACAGAACCTACAGGATGTTTTATTGAGTTATTGACATGGGTATAACATTGAAAGCCATAAAGTGCTATTTTTGTACCCAAGTGTCATTACTATGCTAATTGGTTTCTGCATTGAACACAACAGGAATGTTATATAGGGTTTCAGGGCAAGCTGAGTTTTGTACCTTTTCATGATACTTTCCCCCCCTGCCTCTTCTTTTGTCTTAGGGTGGGAGCAGGGACAGAGCAGTTCCCCTTCTTGTCCAGCCTTGCCATTGGGACAGCCCCAGCTTCCCAGTTCTGCCTGTGCTGTGGGCTCAGACTCTGCTCTAAGCACAGAGGACGTAACCCAGTTAATAAGGAAGGATGAGGCTATTGCTGCTTCCACACAGTGTACTGAGAGATTAAAAAATACTCCATTCTTCTTCTCCTCTCCTTCCCTGCCCCGGAATAAGTTGGGCTGTGAATCCTGCCATCTTGTGGTGTGCATCCTGTGAAACGCAGTGTCCTGCCTGTCACCAGGGCTGGTGTAGGGAGGAGAGGGCTCCCTGCTGTCTGGGGCTCTTTGAGTGGCAGCTGGAAGGAAGAATCTGCTCAAATCCGGGGATTTCACATGTCCCTGCTTCAAACCAGGATGTGCTTGGGCAGCAAGTGTGTCATGGAAAAGGCTGCTGGGGTGTGTGTTCACCATGTGGCTGCCTTAGCCTGGATGGCAGCAGGGAGGTGTCAGCGAAGTCCCAAGGAGCATGTGCCACCTCCTGTGAAGTTGCACCTTTCTACTTTGATCTCTTGTCATCTCACCACCTATGCTTGGAAAAAAAGTATCTCACGCTCCGGAGATGTTACCTACCAGGCAGATTTTGCTGCATTTGTAGAAAACTTGCACCTGCTTTTTGCAATTTGGGAAGGAGGTAGAGAGTGATCAGAAGCTTGGAAGGACATTGCTTGGTGTGGAGGTTTTCAAAGTCTTTTCTCCTTTAGTGAGCCGGGGCGGGGGGAGTGGTAAATAGAAATGGTGTAGTGATCACTCAATTTGTGGTCCCTGCAATCCCAGGGAGTGTTCAGGCTCATTCTGAACCAAGATACCTGGAAATGAACATTGCATGATGAAGCAATAGTGGGTTACTACAAACTTACACAACTGTTCCTAATAACAAGCCTGACTTCCCACTTCTGGTTTCTTCCTCTTCACCCTCAGGGTGCTTTCTCCTTGCTCCTATAGCTTAGAATGATAAAGTCCACATGGAAAATCTGGTTTTAAATAAAGTTGAATAAATACTATTTTAGTCTGCAGCGGTGGTCTGGAAGTGAAACTGTAGCTGGAAAAAAAATCTACGTCACACTTCCAGGTATCTTGGTATATTCACAGAGTTAGAAAGCCAGCAGAAGGTGGTGTCTGTTACCAAGTCAAGGAATCTGTCGTCATTTAAGTGGACAGTGTCAATCAAATGAAGACAGTAATCATATTTCCCAGCAATGCACTCTAAGAGCCAATTGTGTCAAAAGTAGTTTGTCAGTATTTTCTTAGTAATACCTGATTCTTCAACATGTGAAGAACAGCATTGCCACATACAACATGATGGTGCGTTGCTGTGTTAGTAGCATGAGATGAGAACTGTGGCAGAAGGATTGTAGTCTGAAGATGAGGAGAGGGTTGTTTAGAGTCCTGGTTATGGAAGCACTTGAGGCTTGCTTTCTTTTCCCCACAGGGCTCGCTCATGAATGGCTTCCTCATGTGCGGGAAGCCCCTAGGAAGCTTGTTCAGCCCTGTAGGGAGCCATGTAACTTCCCTAGGAGTCTAGCAACCCCTCCTAGGTAGCACTGGAATGGCTCAGTCTTGTAGCTATTTTTCGTGTTATACTTAGTTACTTGCCACTTGCCATAATGGAATTGAAAGAATGTTTCAGGAGGGTTACAAAAGTGTTCAGCAGAGGTTACATTCTCTCATACCAAATCCACACACTTTTTTAAAGAAAAACCAAAAAAACAAAGCAACAACCAAGACTGCTTAAGAAGGAATCGGTGCTAGTGCTGCTCTGATAGTGGCATTGAAGCTTATATTTTGGCTATGGGATGTACAGATGAAAAACAAATAAGGAGATGATAGATGTGTGGTCAGGGCTTTGTGTCTGGTCAGTGCAGGTATGTGAGAATGGAGTTTGTGGTAGAAACTGGTGATGCATTTTTAATTGTGATAAAGCCATTTTCATAAGCCTTTCATCTTCATAAAGATTTGCTTTCTTACTGCTTAAGTGGGAAGCCTGATCTCTACGATGGTCTTGTCCTAAACACAGAAAGTGCATTCTGTAGCAAAGTCCAGCCTGGTTCATCCAAGTACCTGTAAATGCCTGAAACAGTCCAGCTGTGGCTGCAGCCCTGCCCAGTCTGCACAGCAGGAATGGCTGTTCTCTTGGGCTGACCACTGGGATTTGCTGCTCTGCAAAGATTCGCAAGATGGGGATGTATTGGGATGGAAGTTTGTTCTCCCAACCAAGTCACCTGTGTCATGGGCAGAGGGCTGGCTTTGGACTGTATGTGTCAGGGCCAGGCTCACCTGACCAGGGAATAGGTATATTCGGCTGGGTGGCTTTTACCCACCACAGGGTGTATGTTGCTGATTGTGCCTTTGCCTTTGCCGTACCTGCACGGGTGCCTTTATGTACTTCCTTGGAAAAGACAAAATATAGAGGTGGAGAGTTCCTTGGTTTTAGAGGTCCTAACCAAAAGTAATAGCTTAACTGCCTGACCGTAGCTTAATGAGCCTGGGCAAGCTTTCTTGAGTTTTATATTTATACATTTGAATGACACACCTGTAACTTGAACTCTGGAAAAGGCAGAGCCAGGAGAGCAACCAAGGTCTGTCTTTGCTGCAATTCCAGATAGCCACTTCAAGTGACTCAGCCTGTTGCTTCCCAGCTGGAGGGTAACATGAGGAGGGTTTGGCAGGATGGGATTCAAGTCCCTTACTAAAATTGAACCCAGATTGTTTATTATATATTTATTTATACCCATTTGTGAAGCAAGAAAGCAATTACTGTTGCTTGAAAATGGATTGAAAAGCACGGACTCTAGAGAGTAGGACGTAATTCTGCTCACAGAGTAGAAAGTTGCTTCTAAAGTTGTAACACTCAACCTGGTCCACTTGTACCAGAGGGAGTTTTGAGCCGTTAAAGCTGCTTCCTGGAATAAAACTTGAAACCCTGAGCTGCTCGCTGGGTGTCTCGCTATCTTTGGCGACTGGGAGCTGCGTTTAGAGGAACAAAGCTAATCTTTGTCCTAGGTTACAAATTCCAACACGGTGGGTAGCGGGTGGGGGGAGCGGTGAGCTGGCTTGAGGAGGGACTAAGCAGAAGCACTCAAGTGGCTTTGGAAAAACTGCTGGAGTCACAAGCTCCTGCGGTTTGGGGCCAGCCAGCTAAGCTGCCTGAGTTTTGCACCAAGGGAACTTGTTGGCAATAGGCTTGCTCTGAAAGCTGTCAAAGCAAATGCTGTTCCCCTGCTCCTTTTTCTTGTTCTTGCTAAAATGAAGATGACAAATTGAACAGAAGTCAAGACCGCAATAATTACAGTGGCCACCACAAAAGCAGCGTGAACTCAGTTCCCATTACTTAAATTTAAAATGTTAGCCATGCATCAGTGCATTCAATTAAATTGTGACCTAACCATCACGCAGGAGCAACTATTTCGAAGCCCCGTAATGAAAAGTGAAGGGTTTGGCACATTTCATCATCTCTAGGCATTACTTGTGTCTTCTCCCTTCTATTCTCCATGCATTATTTTTCTGTTCATTCTCCTACAGTGGAGGTAGTTACACAGCCCGGAGTCTGGCACAGTCTGTTAAACATCTCTCTGGTATTTCCTGCTCAGTGATGAGCTCAGGTGGCCATTTCTGTAGTGAGAACCACGTGTTTACGAGGTGAAAAGAACAGAGAAAGTGATGAGGCTGATGGATTTACCGAGTGAGACATCTCCTGCCCTGTGTCCTACAAAGGAGACTGCAAAAAGACAATGTGGACTACAACCAGCAGAGAGTGACCATACCTGACTTGGGGAACCTGTTGCATTTTATTGTGAGGGTTCATGAGTGGGCAGCTCTGATTTTTTTTATCTGAACATGTGGTGTCTTTTGCAGACTTTCAAGTCAACCTATTAGGGACATGTGCGTAAGAACAGGCTTCTGTGGGACTTTATTGTTTGTGGTTGGTCTTGCATGCCTGCAGCTTCCCTTCTGTCCTTGGGGAAGAGGTAGAAATGGGCAGAGGACCTGTGGTTGGCTGGTTGTGGGGTTTTTTGATGTACTGCCTGCCTTCTGGATTGTGTGATTTTTTATCTGCTTAGTGATGCAAACATCATGCTGAATATTCCAGACTGTTGGAAAGAGGAGATAAGAGCCTATCAGAGCCTCCCCTCTTGTGAGCTTAAGCTGTTTTGTGCAAGTCTGGAAGTCTGAAAAATAGAGATTATTAGAATGAGTTATGTTCTTAGTGTGTGTTGTGTTGCCCAGAGGCTGTGCAACTCTGAGTTGTACTTAATGTTTTCTTCCTGGTTTTGCTCTCTTTAGGACTGACTCAAATCCCCCAGGTACAAAAGACAGAAATTGCCTTTACTATCTCCGATCAAAAAAGTTTTGAACCATATGTGAAGAATCTTGAGAAGTTCTTAAAGGACTACAGTGCTGATCAGCAAACTGAAAACATAGTATTTCAGGACTGTGGAGGTAAGTCTCAATGGCTTCCTGCCGCTGGGGGCTCTGGCCAGTGCCTCGGCATCGGGTCCATCAGAAGCTGAGGGAGAGCAGTGGTGGCCTCTGGTTTTCCTCCTCTTGTAACCAACAGCATGTCAGTAAACTGGCAGGTTCTGGTTTGTCATGTGGCTGATCATTACATGATCCATTTGGACAGACCAGGCTTGGCCAGAGATGTGCCTAGAAGTGCACTGTGGAGGCCCTATGGTTGGGAACTCCCAGATTTCATTTGGAGAAAGTAGCAGCCGACTCTTAACAATCACGTGGCTCTGACCTTATTCTCTGAAAGCCACGGGGGTTTTACTGCCAGCTTTGCTAAAGCCAGTGCTGGCTCTTGATGCAATGCAGCAAAACATCTGGGAGGTATTATTCTTTAATAGATTACATGTAAGAATGCAGACTCTGGCTTAGCACCTCATCGTGTGCACATGTGGAATCTGAGGGGAACCTGCTTGTAAAAGCTGCCAAAAAATATCTCTGAGCCGGTGGATTACAGATGTGTTTCTTCTCTTGTAGTCTGGAAGAGTCCTCAGTTAAAAACCAAACCTCTCCCCAGACCTGCTGGTCTGGGACCAGCTCACATGCTGGGGGGTGGCTGGGTGCAGGTCTGTGGTGTCGGCCCTGAGAAGGTGGTGTCACCTGTTTGGATGAGGGGGAAATCCAAAGGACATGGTGAAGCGTAGGTGTTGCTGTTCCTGAAAAGCAAAAGGTCACGTTGCATTCAGTTGTCTTTTCATTCCTTGACTCTGACAGACATACCGACTGATTATAAAGAGAGAGGACCATATAATGATGCCCAGGGCCAGAAAAAGGTCTGCAAGTTCAAACGTGAATGGCTGGAAAACTGTTCTGGAATCAATGATCCTAGCTTTGGGTACAGGGATGGCAAGCCGTGCATCCTTGTTAAGCTCAACAGAATTATCGGCTTCAAACCAAAGGCAAGTATCTCAGCTCTTTCTGGTAGAAGCTGCTGATAAGGAGGAGGAGTTGGCAGCAGATTTGCTGTGCTTGCTTTTCTGTCTCTGGAGAAAGATCAGTGTTAAACCCCTTCTGCAGGGGAGAAATTGTGAGACGATTGGAATAATGGGTGTCAAAAATACTTTTTGTTACAAAGCGAAGAAAACCGCACCCTGCAAGTTGGTAAAAAGTAGCAGCGCAGACAAGTCACAGTGCAAAGGCCCAGTTATTCATCTGGTAACTTCTGGGCCTGCTAAATGAGTTGTTGTAATGGGGTACTTGCTTCAAGGGATAAAGTTCCTGTGTACTTCCATGGGACTGCCCCACCCCAGCTCTATCTGTAGTGGGATCAGTACATTGTGTCATGCCCTCATCTGCTCTGTTCTTTCCCCGGGCAATGTAGATTTGCCTGCCTTGCTACAACCACTTAATTAAATGAAATAGTGCTAATATTCGCTATCAGACTGATACACAGGCTATAAAGCAGAAACTATATCTGGGGGTCAGGCACAGATCTTACTGCAAGAAAGGTGAGGAGATCTTTAGGTTATTTAATGCAGCTTCCAGATGCTGTAGGCTGTCTCTGTCACCTGCTTGCTCTGTCCTCCACCCGAAGGCATGTTTGCAGTGATGTTGAAGGATGTTAATCTGGACAGGAGTGGTTTTTACTTCTAGTTTCTCACACACACATTTAAATGCTAAAAAACCACTCTATGGATTCAGTGGTGTGGAAAATCTGCCACTCCATTGTCAGGATGGAAAACAGTACAGGTGTTGGGCTAAGCCACCTTCACCACCATCCTGTCAGTGCAGTCGAGGATGGGAAATGCTGCTGCCTTGCTAGTGCATTTTAAGGAACGTTTTTCTTCACAGGAAGCCTGTCCTGTGCTAAAAGGAGTCAGTTGAATTTTGGCTCATCTGATCCAGGGTGGAAATGGGGGGTGTGTTTAGGAGGAATGGGCTGTGCTTGGGATGTGGTGGCTGTGGGATGACATAGGAGTGGGCATATTTGCTGGGGAAGAGAAGGGTTTGGTGTGTTCCTTGTTGCCACCGAGCTCTGGAGAGCTCCTGACCACATTAGACAGCAGGCTCTGATCAAAGAATGACTTTACACCTTCCATTTAGAAGTGATGTGTGTAAGGCAATTGTAAAGCAATACTTGTTTTCCTTGTTCCATGCTCCAGCAGAGACCCTGTAGCCCTTGTGCTGGGCAAGGTGTGTGTAAAGCAGGTGTGGGACCTGCAAGGTTGTGAAGGAGAACTGCTGCCCTTGTTAAGAGACCAAAGACCAACATCAGAGATGGTGCTCCTACCTTTCCCTGGCATGCTCAGAGCCTTTGTCCTTCCCTGTAGGTGGTGTCGAAGTTCAACAGCCTCAGGGTGTGACGGCCACTCATTGCTCTTTCTCCTGTGTTTCCTGTCCTGGCTGTACACACCTAGCAGGCAGGTGACAAATCCTCCAGCAGCACATCTCTTCCTACCACTGCCTGGGCTTCACAGAAACGTGCCCCATGAGCTACCACTCTGGAACACTTTCCCCAGTGACACCACAAAACTAAAAATTAAATTAGCCTGATGTGCTTGCCTTGGTATCTGCGGCAGTAAAACTGTAAAGAACAGCTCTCTCTGTTTGAGTTAAGCTCCCCAGTTTCCTTGGTGTCTTATGCTGTCTGTCCCAAGAACCACCACCAAGAGTTGTTGCTTCTAAGCTAGAAGGGGTGGTGGCTAAAGACCATGCGTTCGGTACCACTGAGCTTTGCTGCTGCAAAACATGTCCGGTGTGTAACGTCCCCTTATCTTGGGTTTCTTCTAGGCTCCGGTAAATGAGAGCCTCCCTGCAGAGGTTATGGCGAAATACAACCCATATCTCATCCCTGTCCACTGCACCGCTAAGGTAAGTTGAAATACAGTCAGTAGGGTTGGGAAGCTGTAGGAGATGACAGTGTCAGTCCTTGTCCAGGTGTAGTGACCCACCTCTGCCTTTCCGCGGGCAGCCGGGGTAGTTCTTACTCAAGATCTCTCCCCCTTCACAACAGGAGTTTCTCGAAACCCCACTGGTGACAAATGACAGCACTGCCCTCACAGGGAAGGGTAAAAAAAGGGCTGGATAGCAAGGAGGATCCTCAAAAGCTGCTGTTTTGCCTCCAAGTTCTGTACTGGAGCTCTTAGCAGGGGTGGCTGAAAATAGGCACTGCAGAGAAGAAGTATTTTGCTTGGCCTTGTAGAGCAGCTGTGAAACGGCAACCTTTTATTTTTTTAGCCAAAGATAGTACAGCAGGAAGCTGGGGTGGTTTCTGAATTATTAAAGAAGTGGTTGAGTTTTTAAATAAAAATCCCCTTTCCTGGGTGATGTGTGCTGGGAGGAGCTTGTTGTGTAGCCGCGGGTTAGACAGGGCTGAAGCCTCCTTTCCACCACTGGGACTGTCCTTGTGCTGTCCAGGTGAGGCTCAGGGGTGACCCAAGAAAGGTCGTGGCCTTGGTGACAAACATGCTGCTGGGGGGAACAGGGCTGCAAAAGATAAGAGTTTGGGCGGTTTGTCATGGTTTGTTCTTTCTCTTCTTGCCTCCCTAGAGAGAGGAGGATGCTGACAAGATAGGCACGGTGGAGTACTACGGGATGGGCGGCTACCCTGGCTTTGCCCTGCAGTACTACCCCTACTACGGCAAGCTCCTGCAGCCGCGGTACCTGCAGCCGCTGGTGGCCGTGCAGTTCACCAACCTGACCTACGACGTGGAGGTGCGCGTGGAGTGCAGGGCCTACGGGCAGAACATCCTCTACAGCGACAAGGACCGCTTCCAGGGACGCTTTGATATTAAATTTGACATAAAAAGCAGCTGATTGTAAGCACAACTCTCTTCTCCCCCCCCTCCCTCCTCCTAGCCATTTAAAAAGGTTAAAAAAAAAAAGAACAAAAAAGAAAACCTACTAGTCTTGAACAAACTGTCATACGTATGGGACCTACACGTAATCTATATGCTTTACACTAGCTTTCTGCATTTACTAGGTTAGAATGTAAACAAAGTGTAGCAATAGCGACAAAATATTTATTCTACTGTAAATGACAAAAGAAAACAAAATTGAGCCTTGGGACATGCCCATTTTTACTGTAAATTATGATTCCATAACTGACTTGTAGTAAGCAGTGTTTCTGGCCCCTAAGTATTGCTGCCTTGTGTATTTTATTTAGTGTACAGTACTATAGGTGCACACTCTGGTCATTTTTCAAGCCATGTATTGTATCTGTTTTCTACTTCTTGTGAGCAAAGACTTCTGCTGTCCAAGGTGTAAATACTCAATGGGACTAGAACTGGCATGATACTTCTCATTATTTTGTTCCTTTTCAAAGAAAGGCCCACCTGTGAGACTATTTAACAGCACTCCATACGGCTTCTGACTTTTCTGTGGTGTTAGGGTATTTTATTTGGAGGGGTGGCAGGGGAAACCTAACTTAAGCGAAGTTAAAGAGAATAGATGATTGTGTACTGTGCTTCGTAGCGAATGCTGTCTCTTTCTCTCTCTCTCCACCTTCTCCCTCATCCTCCAGTATGTTGTGTGAGAGACTGAGTCAGACTATCACTCTCCTTGGTGATAGGCATAACTCTTTGCTTTGTATATTTTCTTTTCTTTTCTTTTTTTTTCTTTTTCTTTTTTTTTTTTTCCTGCTGGAGGCATCGCACACTGTGGTGCTAATGTCTTTATTGAATGTTTTAACCATTTTCATGGTGGAAGAATTTTATATTTATGCAGTTGTACAATTTTATTTTTTTCTGCAAGAAAGTGTAATGTATGAAATAAACCAAAGTCACATGTTTGAAAATAAATCTTTATTTTAAACTTTATAAAAGCAATGCAGTACCCCATAGAATGGTGTTAAATGTTGTCTACAGTGCAAAACTCTATGTTCTAACATGTAACAATAGCCAGGAGTACAGTGCTCTTGTTGATCTTGTATTTCAGTCAGGTTGAAACATTGGACAAATAAATTGAATGAACTCACTGTTCTGTGTGCGTGTCTCTTGCCGGGTGAGGGTTAGTTATCCAGGATCTTGAAGAAGTACTGCACCTATTGCAAACAGAAAATACATCTTCATTATTCCCAGAAGGTCTGAGCTGCAACATGCATTGGGCTTGCCTTGAGCTCCTGCTCCTGCCTTTGAGCAAATGTACTGGTGTTATTTGTTTTTGCACCTCCCTGACCTGAGCCCTGGCTGCAGTAGAGACCCCTGTGGCACCCATGCCCCTGGTTACACCTCGGAATCCCAAAAGTCTCCAATGGATTCAGTTACTGCAGCTCTGAGGCACAGGCCATGCATTCTAGCAGCAACTACAGGTAACAGGGTGCGCACTGAAGTCACAAGCAGAAGAAACAAGTGCTTAATGGCAGTGACTTGTCTTGCTGCTGGGTCAACTGCTCATCCCTGAGACCAGCCTGTGCCCGCTGGGGCTGCTCAGACGTGACAAGGTGTGGCAGCTGCCTTCCTGCAGGAGTCGAGCCTGCTTTCTGCTGCAGGACACAGATAACTGGGGAGAATTTTGCTGCATAAAGTGACAAACCACAACTATCCTGGAGCAAGCTGCTCCATAAAGCCTTCCTAATCGGAACGCACAATACTGCAGAAGCCAGCTGCTGAACTTGTTTTGCCATCTGCTAGAAGGAAAAGCACAGGGTACTCTTTGGCAGCCAGCATATGCATTTGGCTGCTTCACCCTATTCCCAGGGAGCGGGAGCTGGGGGAAGTCATCCCTTCAAAGGTTTTGTTTGCTGCTGTGTGTTCACAGGGAGGAAAGCTGGTAACAAAGAGGCTGTGATTAAAGCGCTACAGTCCTGCCTGAAGGAAGCTCCACCTGCACAAGCGCTGTGGGAAAGCCCAGGCGTTTTGGCTCCCAGCACTTGGCGGGCACACTGGTGCTGCCATTTGGGCGAGGGTGCCACAGCTCGTGGTTTGGTAGCATCAACTGCCCTGACAAAGTCTTAGGTGCACAGCCTGTGACAGCTAAAGAAAACCCAAACCAAGGAAACCCAGCACAATAACCAACCCTGAACTGCTTTATTTATAAAAGAACCAGCGCACAGTTAGATAATTTATCTCCTTGCCTTTTGATTTACTATGAGTGCAAAGTCCAAGCATGAACGGTAATAAAGATAATGGCTCATGCCAGGAATTGGGACAAACACTGTAGAAAGCTGATGGTGCCTGTTGGCTTCAGTGAGCAAGTGACAAAAGCAGCTCGTATGCTGCACTCAGTAACAGCACCTGAAATAAAGCAAAACCAACCTCCTCCCCTCCCCCCATCACTTTCTAGTACCAAATCAAGTGAAAGCAGGGTGGCCCACTCTGATCACTAATTAACTAGGAAGTAACAGCCACCCCAGCCACAAACACACTGCAGCCACCCACTGAAAAGACCCAATCTGTCACAGGCCTCATGACAGCTCTGCTACCAACAGGCTGCACCCCACCACCGCCCCGCAACCCACCTGGCCAGGCACGTTCCCCTCCCCATTGGAAATTTGTCAGAGCAAGTAGAGGTCACAGGCTGTTCAAACAAAACCACCACCAAACTAAAATAACACACACACTCACCCCCCCCAGCTCTCTGGCACCAGCCCTTTTGGTACGCAGCACCATTGATACTGAAAATAACCTTTCACAAAATGCTGCTGGCTGGTCAAAAAAGCCCTGGGGTGAGGTGAAGGAGGGGGCAGGAGGTCAAGGTGTGACATCTCATCAACCCAATTTAAAATTTGCATTGATTGCAAGATTATGTTTTTTTTAAAAAAAATCTGTGCTCTATTGTGTATGTAAAAATCTATTCTCCCCAGAAGAGTGCGGCTTTCCTTGCTGCCCAGTAGGTCATTACATTACAAAGTGCCAGGTCAGTTTGAACATGTTGGTCTTTCTGCCAGATTGGCTCAACATAGTTATGTAGCTATTAAAGTGAATTTTTTCTGCATTCTTGTTGATAGAGCACACCTGGGTTTCGAGGTTAGAGAGACAAAGATACAAATAAATAAACTAAAAAGCAGAGACACACACACCCCCCTGTGTCTGCATTTGAATGCTTGCACTAACCCACCCCAGCTACAACTTTTACAGCTCCGAGCGCTGGCGCTCCTGGGCTCCTCTCTCCAGTCTGGCTGAGGGCAGCCGGCTGGCACAGGCCGGGCCGGACCCTCGGTGTGTGCAGGGAGCTGTGCCAAGAGGAAAGCCAAAGGCCACGAGCAGCACAGTCTGCTCCTTTGTGGGCAATAAAACTCGGCGCAGCCCCAGCCTGGGGCACTGATAGAGCTGCTGCTGCCGCAGGCCCTTAGACCTCTGAGCTGGGTTCAGGTTCAGTGGAGCTGCCCCCACTCCCGTGGCTTCCTGGGCTGTCTTGGCTGAGTTCTGTGGCCTCCCCAGGGGCGGGTAATGATCCTCCCTGCAGCACGCACTGACACAGGTGAGCGCTGTCCTCGCCCAGCGCCCGCTTGCTTGCTATTAGCCAACAACAGGCACTGAGCTATTGCAGTCCTTGAAAGCCCCTGATTTTGTGCAACTAATTTTCCCAGGCCAGGCTGGACAACCTCAGCTTATGTACAGCCCACGGAAAACATCTTCCTCCTCAATCAGCTTTTATTGGATTGTTAAAGATCCACACAGACTGCACTGGCAAGGCTTGGACCCCAGAACAAGCACACTGTGTATTGTATAACATACAAAACTAGGTGTCAGTATGTTCTCTTCATATACAATTATCTTTAGGTGGGTCAGCTGCCACCTAGCTCCCAGTAAAACCAGTTAAGAGCTGGCATGCCTGTGGTATACAGAAATGATTCTGCTCTCCAAGAGCCTCACCCTCAGGAGCACGGAAGGGCTGGACAAGGAACACCAGAAACAAGGGCCATTCCATTACCCCACTCACATGACAACACGTACAGTGCTTTGCAGAAGAACCAAGACTGAGGATTTCAGGACTACCAAGAGGTCTCCCCATCTTAGGAGACCCCAGTTGCACCAGTTGGAGACAGCCTGAAGAACTGCATTCTCAAAGCACTGGGTACTTTTCCAAGGAGATCCAGGACTTGGAGGTACATGCCATCTGGGTCAGGTATTCCAAAGCACTCCATATTTTAGGAAATACAGTTACACTCTTTGCCAGGGTCCAAGTACAGTATAAACCACAAAAGACAGAGCTGTGCCTGTACAAAACCTCTCAACAAGCCTCATATTTGACCTAGGGCAAGGTCAGCTTCTCTGAGCCAAGCACACCTCTGGTTCCTTTAGAGGACCCAAAGGTGACAGAGGACAAAACTGCACCAGGAACTGATCCAAAACCAACCATTGCACAAACACCACTCAAATGCTCTTGAAATTACACTGACATTCAGGTATGCTCACTCCTTACCAGGGATGAAACAGGATTACATTCAACATCAGTGCTCTCCTCACAGGTCCCAGGACCCATCTACCTGCTCTATAGCACGCAGCTATGCCTGCTCTAGATCCTGCTCAGGGACAAATAACAATAATGCTCAAGAAGTAATAACGGGTGAGTTAACTGTGACCCGCTGGCTCTCATCCTATAAACTGCTTTGCCAAGGAGGAGCTGAGAGCTGCTTCAGTTCCAGGAAGTTTTGATTCAGTCACACACGCTCTCTACAAAACTCCCATTAACAAAGGTGGCTCGCCCCTCTGGGCTCTCCCACAGGTTACTGCAAAGTTTCAGGAGCTAATACAGCAGGCAATAACAAAGTCCAGTCTAATGCACAAATGAGCACAAACGATTACCATCTGAACAGTGTGTTCCTTAAGAGCATGGAGAGGCCAGGCAAAATCTGAAAAAATTAAAAAAGGAAGCAAATCAAGTGAAGCGGCCAGTCTCCCCAGGGAGGACAAAAGATCTTGGTAACAACGCAGGACCCAGCACAGACACAAAGTGTCCTGAAGATTTCAAGTGTAAGTATTGCAGACACTTACAATTAAATTCTCCTTCTGCCTAGAAGACAAAGCAAAATACGCTGATGAGGGGTGCCAGCTGAGCAGTTCTGGAGCCAGAGCTTTTGTCTACATATGGACAGACGACGGTACCACTTGAATGGTACCAGCATATCATGCAACAGCATTCCTCACATTTTGCCTCAGAGAAAAGCCCAGGAATGAGATAGTACCTCAGCATTCACTTGGGCTGGCAGTTTTTTGATAAGAGACCCTGTTCATATAATTTGTGGCAGAAGCAAGGGGGCTGATGGCGACACATGCTAGGGGGAAGTATGCTGAGATCACAGATTCACTTCTCATCCACTACCAGAAAGATGATGGCAATTTCAGTCTGTCATCAGCTCTGCCTAGCCAAAATTGGTAGCCGGGAGATGGAAGGCTCTTTCCTTCCTGCATTCATTCAGAGCTTGTCAGTCATCTCAGTGCCTATCATGCAACTGGACAGATACTTACTAGCACCCTCTCCCCAAAACCACCGCAAACCCCTATCTCCTTGGTCCAGCGCAGGTATCCAGGCAAGTGACCCAGAGAGTCTTTGCTGACCTAAACTTTCAGCATCAGTACGCTCTCCCTGAACATTTAGGTCTTACAATTTTTTACAGGTTATCTCAGTTTGAGGTCACTAGTAGGAACCAAAAATCTCTCTTGGGCCATTAATGTTGGTTTGTACATCCACATGAAACTGTCACCTCTGTTAGCAAGATGTTAGCTTGCTAACATCTAAAATGCATTTCAGCCACAGTTCACTCAGCTGACTCACAAGACTAAATCATTAGAATAACATACCAAAAACCCACGGATTCATACCATCCTTTCAGCCACAGGCAATCCAGAAATAAAAATGGTTGTCAAAGAAGAGGGTCTACTTAGTCACTCTTATTTGTTCTGAAAATAAAGATGAGGGCTTAGTCCCAGGAAGTTTGTTTAAAAAAGAAAAGGAAAAAAAAAAAAAAAGGAAAGTTAGTCACTCCAGCCTCTCTCTCAAGCGTCACGCACTGTAAGAAATGAAGCCGGTCAGGCTGCCCAAGGCAGAACAATTTGTACACATGCACTTCAACTGTCCGAGTTAATTTACTAAGTACAGCTAGGACAAAAACCCTGATGCGCCAAAAAAACCCAACTTTGCAATGGGAGATTTTATTAAAGAAGCACTGCAGGATAACATAGAGCATATTCTGCTTTTATGCTACGTGCTGTTAACACAGTCACCTGGGATCAACTCAGAGTTATGATCAAATCTGAAAATACAGCGAAAGAGAAGGGAAGCTATTTGGAAATTGTACCATAAAATAAAAGATTCAAGAATCTTAATTCTAAACAGGATGTAACTGAGAAGACAAGACTACAGTTCATCGTACCACAATCAAAACACCAAGAAAATGCATTTGGTTCTCTTTAATCTGTAACACTACAAGAAAAATAAGTGAATCAAAAATCTTATGGAAAATAGCAAAGTGTTGGTTTTACATCAACATAACTACTGTGCTGAGTCAAACCACTGATTTCTGAAGTACAGATACTACACGTCCACGGAATCTCTCCACACCTGGCATAAGCCAACTCCTTAGTAGCTGGGGCTGAACACATTAGCCCAGGACTCTCCCACGAGGAGCCCTTCTCCTCCTTTAGCAACATCATGGTCACCATCAGAAGAGATCACTGCCTGGTACAGCTACTGGAATGAACTAGAGTGAAAGGTCCTGGCTCTCATCTCACGTGAAGAACCAAGAAGACAGTGAGCACTGCTTTCCCAAGGATCCCAAGCAGCTCCCTGAGTCACCAGGATCACTGCCTCTGCACTTCACGCTTATCTTGAGGAACACTTGACTGCCTCGAAGTCAGGAGCTCTTGTGGAGCCCTTGTATGATGCCCTTGAACTAGTCATCATAGGCACAGGCAAAACACTAGATGCACTACCACAGACGTCAATGCAAGCTGCAAACCTGCCCTGAACACTGGATAGAACCACTGAAAAGGACCCCTGCTGCTAGTACCTGAAAGTAAAGCCTGGTTTGGATGTGTTCATACAAGCCACAGGCATTGTGGGGGCTTCTTGCCAACACTGAGCTAAGGCTCTCCAGCCTACTCATAGAGCACTGAATGTCACAGTCCTCACGAGCTACAGGATCATGGCCAACAGAGGAGGAAATGGTCATAGAAAGAGAACAAGAACGTGTTTCCACCCACATCACAGATTCAAGCTAGGATGAAAACTACAAGCAAATGAAGTAGAAAGCAGCCAGCATCTAAAACTGTTCCTCAGCAACCAAGATGTTCTGCAGGGCAGTATTTGGCCAGGGGACCCAACAGGCTACACCTGGCAGCAGGGTAAAAGTTATGACAGATAAGACAGTAACAAAATATCTTGAATAAAATCCAATGAAACAAAAGCACCACCCAGTCCACAAGTAGTGGCCTTGCATGCACCATCACAAGCCCCTCTGTAGGACTGTGGCTCCTTGTGCTAACAGGACACATCCCACCAGACTAATGGCATAAATTCCCCCAGTGTAGTACTCAAAGTACCTTCTGAGCAACATCATGGAATCTAGAAAGCTCTGTTCTCCTGTGGAATGGGTCTATATTAAAAGGCCAAGAGCTTGTTTCAAGTCTCAGCAGCCCTCTGTGATTGCAAAGCTCCTGCTGTGTGCTATTTACCATCAGAACAGGGCTAGACTCTCGACACCTGAGTGACCAAGTGGCTGGACTGAATAAGGCAGCTACCAGAGAAATCCCACAGTTCTGGGTTTGTGGCTGGATAGTCTTGGCACACCTTTTCTTCCCCGCAGAACAGCAATAATTACTACTGAAACCAACGCAGAAGGAGACTTGCCTACTTAAGAGAATTACCTCTTGCTCAGAGACTTGCCTACGTACCTCTGTATATCGCAAATATACTTTTGGATATATCATACCTGCCTATATGCCAATGCAGTCAGGGTTACAGAGGAAGAGAGAGAATCCAGCTCTTACTGAAACCAGAAGATGTGATTTCGAGAAGACCTAGACTACAGCAAACACCCTTTCAGGAGACTACTGCCATCTTGTTCTGTGTTTGCACAGCTGCTAGCAGAAATCATCACAGCCAGTGTCTAAGCCCTCAGTATTATCACAAAACAAACCCAATACTGGTATGATACTACACTTTGAATAATCACTTATTATTTACTTATGAAAGAAGAAGTGGTTTCTAGACCTTGATAAACTCTTAATTCAAGATATCCCATGATGTTGGCATCTACGACAGACAGGAAACCTTGTTTGGTCTTCTACCTATATTAACACTTCCGGCTTTGGGGTTTTTCCTTCCACACCCCACATACATTTCAACACCTACACACAGATAGTTGACTTAAATTCTCCTCTTAATTCCTGCTAGTTTACAGTAGGCAGTCAAGGAAGTTGCACTAATGAGGGAAGGGGCAAACTCTACACAGAAAGTACCAATATAGATAGTAATTTACCTATATGACCTCTGAGAGAGAGGCGGGAGGTACAACTGGCTGAGGTGAATGATAAGGAGACATGTGAAAATGTATTTCCATCACACAACATTGTGTGGTGCAGGAAAAGTGATTCTCTTACCCCCCGAAAGGTGCAGGACCCCTTGCTCACAGAATGAAAGGAGACTGAGTTTCTGTATAATCATGTAGCTGCTGTGTCCTCCTACTGCTTTGGCTGTATGAGCTATTTCCCTGGGCATTTTTCTCTTCTTTGCTGTAGTCTGCCCACCATGCAGCTGAGTTGCAGCTAAATCATTGCCGTGCTTCAGCTGGAGGAAGAGGGGTAAATGATAAAGGACCTGGGCTTTTTGGTTCAAAGTGAGAACATACCGAGGGAAAGAAAGAAGGCAGCAGCCTCAAAGATGCAAACTGGGCCTCAAATGGGTTATCAAGAAGCGTCACGCCTTCTCTCTGCCTTGACCTCCCCTCCACAAAATCACCTTGCTCAGCGCAACACGAACATGCGCCAAAAGCCAAGCCCTGTTTATCACGTCGGTTACCTCTGGGATCAGGTGAAACTTAAAGAGCTTTGGGAGCTGCTCGGTTCACACTCTTTAACTTCTCTCTGGCACTTATAAACCCCAGACTTGGCAGAGGACGGGGCAATTGGACCTCGGATCTTACCCAGAAGTGGAAGCACAAGAGCTGAACTATTTCACAACCCTGTTTAAACAAGTTTCTAGTTTAGTTTGCCTGTCTAGCCCACAGGTATAATAATTATACAACCTATGTTTGAAATTGGCCTGCAGGTGACCTAATAATACCATAATTTCATTTTTTTTAAAAAAGAGAAATCACTAGCATGTGTTCAAATTCCATCCCTTTATTATTGCCATTTTCAATTTTAATTTCTCTTTGGATAGGCCTAGGTAAAAAGATTACTTAATTCTCTGTACAAGTATATATACAGCACCAGTAAATGTTTTGAGACAGAATTTCAGTGCTGGCTAATATCCTCTGATGTGCAAAACCACCACCAAATAAGAGAAAGTTTTTCTACACTCCAGATTCTTTTCAACCTGTTCCCACAGCTATTGGATAAAAAGTCTCAGAAAGTTAAAATGGAAAAGCACTTGAATTATAATAATCATTATCTGACACATGTTTCTAGAAACCATTTTGTACCAGGAGAAACTGAAATTTCCAACTGACAGACAAAAATAGCTACTGCTTCGATGAAAACTTGAAAAAACCCCGCCAAAAAACAACCTCACCCAAACCCTTCAATTTTTTATTTCTTTTTACTGGAGATGATTAAAAGCATCTTACCCTGGATTATGCAGCTCAGTATGGGCCCCTAATAAAAGACTTCATTGCAAAATTGCCGTATGACTGAGTCAAACAATGGCTTCTTTATTAATATTTTAAAGACTCCTGAGGGAAATGCTGTACAGCTGGAATGCCCTCAGTGAAAGGTTCATTGCCATGCTATGCACTTCTGCTGTGTAATGTTTTACAAGCTGTGCTGCCCTGTGAATGGGGAGAGTTAGTTCTCAGCTGGTAGAAGCAGCTTGCATAATACCAGACAAGTTAATCGGTAACAAGCAATGCAGGAGACCTTTGTTCCGAGTGTGACATACACAAATTCCACACTAAGCACATTGACGCTTCTGAGAGTTACTCATTGACATGCTTTATTAAATTGCTTGGACTATACCTCGATGCAGCAAAAAGATTAGTTTACCAGAGCTGCATCCCGCTGATGCCTTCCATCCTCAGCTGTTGTACTATAACCTCAACCCACAGATCAGCTCACTACTGGTACGAAGACATTTCCAGGGGGGATGATGGCAAGCACCTTGCAACACACCCACGTGTCGAGACAATGGCAGCAGGCGGGCAAGGAAGCGGCAAACAGAAAAAACACAAGCTGGCAACCAGCAGAGAGCTTCTCTAACAGGACTCTGTGCTTATGGAAAGCATTTGTCATGTCCCGCTGCACGGCAAGGGCTCTCCTGTCCACTCTGAACAGCTTGCCTTCCAACCTCCCTGAATAAAGGCAAAGGGAAAGGAGGCATCATTTGTGCGTCTCCTGGCACTATTTGCAATGCCAGACCAAGGACAGCTGACTTCTAGCAGGTGGAAGACACGCTGCAACAAAAGCCCAAGAGCAGCGCAGTTCTTAACATTCTTCAGAGTGTTTAGTTAATACCAAGTCTGAGGAAAATGCTGCTGGTTTTCATTGCCCACAGCTCTTGCCTGGAAAAAACACATCCACTGAACTGGCCCATCCTGCCATGGCTTTGTGTATGACAACACCTCCCATCTCCCCAAAGCTGGATCCAGCCAGCTGAACTTTCAGTGCCAGAACTTGAGCGAGTCTCCGTCCATCGGACTGCCATACCTGCTCTGTATAGCCAGATGATACCACTTGTTTGCTTATAAGCCTTAGAAACAGTAACCCAGTCTCACTGGTGCGAGGCTGAGCAAGGGAAAGAAGAGCTTCCAGCCTGCCAGTCCCCAGCCTTCTTCTTGAACACCACTGCAATTCAAAGAGGTAATGAGAAAAAAAAACAACCATCATGACAACTCTCTCAGAAGACAAGTAAAACCCACTCTTTTTTGATAACCATAAAATCATCCCCCTCCAGTGGGTTATTTTCATGTCTGTGGATGCCACAAATAGGTCTGAGGCAAGGGAGAAGGCCAGCAAATGATACTCGAGGAGGTCCTCGCTACTGCCTGGCTGGAAAGCTGCCTGCAATGCTGAAAACTGACACATTTCCCTCCACAGCCCCAGTGCCCGAGGTGGAGCCTGACGGCACCCAGCAGCCATGCAGAGGCACACAGGCTGCACCCTGAGGAGTCAGTGAAAGAGCACCCATGACGACTGAGATCGCAGTTGGCACATCCTCCACTCCCATGAAAATTGGCTTAAGAGTCCACCCCTCTACACAGTTTCATACACATCCTACCAGACACGCAAAAAGCCACATGCAAGCATGTTGCTGCAACAACTGCCATGTTACTGTCCTCTAGAAGAATTAGTCACCTAGTAACAGCATCTACCTCGGCAACAGGGAGAATGTTGCTTTACGCAGAACTAAAGTTTTACCCACCCTACAGCAAATCCTTTTTCATGCATATCTTGCTGAGGGCAGCATCCTCTCCCTCTAGGTGTAAGTACGCACACACGTACACTATTATGTATAACTATTAAGCATTTTTTAATTATGCAAAGAAATCCCATGAGACTGATTGCCCAAACACTGTGGCATAGGAACATAAAGCTAACGTGGCTGGCTCAGACACAGTAGGTGGCACCTCAATGGAGAGACCTTTCAGTTACCCCAGATACATTCAGTCTATCATCCTGAGTGTTTCACTGAAGTACAAATGCCCTTATGGAACTGCCCACTGAAAAAACAACCCAAAAAACCCCACCTTGAACTGCACAGTATGAGCAACAACTTTTACAGGCAGAGCGTGCCAAACCCCAGAAATACTGAGTTTGTTATAACCCCAGGTCTAGGTTACCAGTTTTTTAATGGTTGCAGATTATGTGGATTCCTGCATAATCTGAAAGGTACTCAGCCACTTGAGACCCAATGAACTGAGGTGTGAGTACAGCACCACCTCCTGTGGAAAGTTTTACTCACTGTACTTCCAGTGATGTGAATAAGGCCTTCACTGACTGATTTTCAATTTACCTTCACTTCTTTAAGGAGGCACATAAACAAGCCGCAACCTCTCGTATTGAGTACTTCAACTAAAACTAGTCCAGGAACGATTATTTCAAGGAAACTTGTTTTGTCTGGAGAATGATGATTCATCAAATCCAACAGTTTGCAAGCTTCTGTTTCAACAAGGTGTTTATCAGAAGTGTTTCTCAGGTCAAAGATGGTGAGTTGAGAAACAGAACTGTCTTTCACCACATGAAAGACACAAATGCAAAACTGTCTCTAGTCTGTTAAATAGAGCTCTTGCTTGGCATATAAACATGCATGTTTCAGCCCTTGCTCTAGCTGACTCAGAAGGAACATGAGTGCAGATCAGTACCCTAACTGTTTGTTGTATACAGTAACTTACATATGTATACGCATAGTAACTTTACATAAAAAGTACCTGCTTTATATAAAATAGAAAAAAAACCACCAACGAGAGGTAGAGCAGTAATTGCTTTGGACACAGGAACAAATGCAAACCCTCGCTCTGAATGTCCTACACATCATCAGTTGATCGGAAAAATCAAGAAACTTCTGGCTTAGCCTTCACTCAGGAAACCCCATTATCTCATAAACACTCCAACACTTTCAGACTCTCTTCTCTACTTCCTCGGTTTTTTCCTCTTTCCATTAAAATGGGAAACTGATGACAAGGCTATGAAAACAGACTGTTCTGAGCTATTCATGTCTATCCATTGTTAGTTGTGAAAATACATTTTGTACTGATACAAGTACACAGAAGCCTATGAAGTGAATAAATAAGTGCCTGACCCAGTAAGTCAAAGAGCTCATCCAAGAGGCTTCAGGGTAATATTCACCCTCCTCCTGTATCACTAAACTGGGAATAAAAAAAGCAGTTACAGCTTTACAGCTGAAAATACACTGATTTTTCTATTGTGACCAGTTGCATTTTAGACTCAACTGCATCTCCCGTCTTCTCTTTACCTGAAGTGAGTTATTCATTAATTCTGGTAAGCTTTAGTCATTGCCTAAAATGTGAAGTACTACGTAGAACAAAGACAGGAGTTATGGGTCAAACTGGTGGGACCAAGTGCTGGTATGTGCTTTTGGAGTTTGTTTGTTTGTTTGTTTGAGGGATTTTTAAGATTAAAAGTGAACTTTCCTTTTTTCAGGTCCATGGAAGATCGGTCTAACCAAAAAACATTGAAAAAACACTAAACTACATTAAGTATAGTGTTGTAAAACTGGGTGCACAAGCTGACCCTTACTTATTTAATCAGTCCTTGCTGTTCCCGAAACAGAGTTGTTCTCTCTCCTTTCCCTGAGTACTCCTTGGTCACAATTTCCGGGAGAAAGGTCACTACCTTGCCCTTCTTAGAGTCTGACAAGTAAGTATGAACCACCAAAGTCACCTAGAGTTTGGCTATTAACTTCAGCAAGCATTTGATCTGCGTCCCAATTACCTATCTCATCTCCTCTAAGAAGTCTTGATTTGTGGACAATCAGACGGCAGCTGCCATTGCAAACTCAAGTTTCAGTTAGATCTTAAAGTGTGGGTGATGAAAACTGCAGAGAAGGGTGAAAAAAAATCTTAAAATAAGCAGTATATGGCACTAAAGATACCTTCTACACAGAAACATGCCTTTATTGTGCTTCCATAAATATTGTGCATTTAAGGCCCATGACAGGATAATAGGTCAACTAGGTATCTCCCCTTCCATCTCCATATGGTTCTGGAAGTTCAGAAGTAACAAAACCAATTAACACACCAACCAACATAATCAGTTTCCCACCCATGAAGTGGCAACAGCAGCAGTCCCTTTGACCATCTCACCTCCAAGGTCCTTTGGGCACTGCTGACCCTGCAGATGTGCCCACAGAACATGCAGCCGCAACACAGTTAGGACTGTGGCAGGGACCTCTAGCAAGCTGCTCTAGCATTGACAGCATAAGCACTCCACACACCAGCCAACAAACACAGCCAAGGCTTTCTTTGTACAAACCCACTGGGCTCAATTCAAGCACAGAGATACCAGCACTTCCAATCTGCAGTCCTTAGACCTGTAAAGAGATGCTGAACCAGAAATGGGAGCTTCTTGGAAAGGATATTTCAGCCATCAAACTTGGTCAAGGTTGTACAGAAGCTCTGAATCAAAGGCAAGAAACATCTTTGTTTATGGTGTATCAGACGGGCTCTGCCTGCTTTCGGGCTGTAACAGTTTCATGAGGCCCACCAATCTGGTTCACCAAGAGGTTCAGAAAGCTTACATCAGAGCATCCTCTCTGCAAGAAAGCTTACTGGGTTTCAGAAGAGTAATTAAACTATTTCCTAAGCTATTGGGATTTTATTTTGGAGAAGAGAAATATAAATCAGAACATCTTCATACAGAATTTGAGAGCTGAACGCTTTCATGCCAAAATTTGAAAAGTGGATTAGCCAAGCTCAGACAAAATCAGCACCAGAGACAGAAATGAAACCCTGGAGTTCCTAGCTCTTGTGCTTGAATTCAGATTGCCAAACTTAGTCAGTAAAACAGAAATGCAAGACTTTGCATATAGGCTCGGTTTTGGAACTATACTGGGTAGTAACTACAGCAGAATATCAACACTGTACAAAAAAAAGATGCTACCTGAAGAAAGGAAAGAGACTGGGAAGAAAGGTCTGGTTTCTGCTTGCCAGCAAATGAGACCTCTGACTGGCTTTGAGCTCCTCTCCCAGAAAAGCTCACCAAGGAAAAAGCCCATCCCAAGACGATTCTGTGTATACTGTACCATTTCTTTTTCATCAGTTGTGATAAGCCCTTTCACTTAAGCAAATCCAGGTTACTTTTTATTTTTCAGGCAACTACATTTCATGCAGAAAGCAACCCCAAGAATTAAAGTGAGAGCAATAAAAAAGTTTCTATAGTTTACATTGTAATGCTTATTTGCCAAACAATCGGAACAAAACATTCCCTGCTTTATTTGCTCATTAAAGAACATTGACCAATGTCCTTTACAGCTGCTGGCTTAACCTGGACTGGTATAATAGAAACTACAGAGAGATGAAGGGCTACATTCTGTGTACAATTGTGTCTACAGTAAAAAAAAAGATTTTAGATCCCTCTCCCCCAAAAATACAATCAATAAAAGATGTTAAAATGATCAGCCTGTAATGAGAACTGCGAAGTGTGTAGTCAGAGTAGTACTAGATGAAGAACTTAGCTTATGAGTTGGCCCTGGGATTCAAAGGACAAACATATGTAGTGGAGATCTTGAGAGAGAACTCCAGCCTCAGTTTTTGGTTTGGAGAAGCAATTGAACTACTTTGTCTGATCCATCTCACTGATAGTAGCTGTGAACTCAATTTAAATAACCAGCAAAATGGGGTTATACCTGCTTTGCACCAGCATAAAGGAGACAGACAGTGGACATGAGAGAGAGAATTCTTCTGAAGTACTAAAATGCTCTGTCAATGCCAGTGAGACACCCGTTTTCCCCTTCAGGCTATGCCTTTTTCTGTTGCTATTGAAAAGCCATGACTGAGAGATTTTAGGCATGTGGTGACAAATACCTGTTTGCCTGTTTAAATCCAGTCCCTTTGAGCAGAAAGTAGAAGTCATCAATTTTCAATTGACAGCCTGGAAATGGTTTAAAAAGCTACAACTTTGTTGATACTGGTTGCCATTCTCAGTGTTGAATTTCTCTAGTCTGTTCCTTAAACTAGACACAATTCCCTGAAAAACAGCACTTTAATCCACATATCTGAGTTTATTTCATGAAGGGAGATGGTGATGCAGTTAGCTCTTCCTCTCCCCTCAATGAAAACACCATTTTGTCTGTGTAAAATAATCCAAGCTACAAAAATTCTTGCTGTTCCATTGTTCTGCTATAGTCTGACAGCAAAATACCCACAAATACATGTAGACAGTAAACCAGAAGATATGCACGTGCTCGAAAAATCACCTGCATTGATGCAGAGATCTATCCAACATACACATACACACCTCGTCGTCCCCCTTGTACAGACCTGAGTTTTGTAACATAAAATTAAGTGAGTGAGCTTGTTCTGGTTTTCACGGTGAATACTTCTGTCTTTACAAACTCCCTTAATTTAACATATATCTCATTTTATTGGACTTTAATGAAAGCATACAAAGCCAAAATCAGATAATAATTAGTAAGTTAACCTAAACCACAGGAAACATTAACTGATGTGCATAATTACGAGTGTCTACAAATAAACCTGGACCCTATCTGAATTTGAATTCCTAGTGCCTGTAATATTCCAAGCCCCACACGAGCTCACTGTAGCGACAGTCCAGACCAGGAGCGATGGTGGTCATCCAGGTAAGGGCTAAGAAGGTGTCTCTGAAGAAGCACTGTTAGGTCCTGATATACAATCCCAAGGACACATTCAGCCAAAGAGAAGACTCTTAACTTTCATTTCACTTGGTACTTCATTCTAGTATTACTCAAGAAAACTACACAGATTAATTTTTTACAGTATCAGAGTTGACCAAATTAAATGCCCTTAATGAATTCTTTGCTTTTGCTTCTAGTTGATCTGGTTTTCTCCAGCACAGGTACTCCACATATAAAACACATCAACAGCTTAAACAGTGTCAAGTACAGGTTTTCATTTTAAAATTTCTTATGATGTAAAAGCACATGTTTGTCTAGCAGGTCTTACCTCCAAAAGTCCATCTTCGGGTAGGTCTGTGCAGTGGACAGCATTCTGAATCTTGTTCTTCCCAAAGACAGCACGCAGAGTTCCAGGTCGGAGATGACGGGCTATTTCCTGTTGAACACAACAACAACAGAAGACCTTCATGAACCACACTGTTCCTTTATATCATTAATGCAATAGAATATTATGAAGCAAAATATTAATATATGTGTGTCACACTATAAAAGAAAACAAAGCAGGAAATTCCAGCTTGCACTACACTCATACACAACTGCTGAAAAATCAAGACTGGGAAAACTACCTGCTTGAATTTGGGCCAATGAAGCCACTTTGGGTGAAATGCAAAACCCTTCGTATTACAGATACACCTCCCTAGCACTTGTATTAGGTCATGTTAACACTTTTTTCAGCTCTCAAGTACAGAATGGGCTGCCCTCAGGGAGCAGACACAAGCGCACCGCCTTGCATACTGCCTCCCCTAACACTGAACCATTTGCCTCAGAACTTGACATTTGTGAAGCCAAGATACTCAACCTAGCCTCTTGGTCTTCTCTGCAGTGCTTCTGACACCATGACTAGTGCCAACATCTGACTGCCTCTGAGGATCAGTCCAGATTTTCTCTACATCTTTCTCTGTTCTTTGAAGCAGACATTTCAATATTATTCTTCATCCACAGTGCCAAATGCCTCCTTGGCCTCTCAGAGTGTTTCTCTTACTGCAGCTGCAGCAGATACCACTCATGTCCTGAGATAACATTTTTCCCCTACCTCTTTCCAGTGACATACCTCCCATCTTATTCCGCAGAGGACTGCCTTCATTGGCTCTCCCCTCCACCATGCTTTTTCATTCAAGGAATAATGCATTCCTGTTGCACTTCCCTGCACTATCACCTTGCAGTATTGTCTTTTAACCTCTTTCCTATGCCAACTCTGCTATATCTGGTTGTCCTCTCTTCCCACCACCCTGGAACTCTTCTCCAAGCCTATCTCATCCACAGTGTGCCTCCTTTTAAAATTCAGTGGTGATGGCATTAACCCGCTTTTAACTCCTTAAAACCCTTTGGACCTTTTTCCATGAGTGACTCCTGAAAACTGCCACCTGTGAGAGGACAGGCTGATGACAAGCTCAAACTACAGTAACTGAACAAAACCCACCATTCTTCCTTGTCAATAGAATCTACATCAGCTCCTTTCTGAAAAGGCACTGGGTACAATAGGGTGTAATCAGTTTGGAAGTGGCCAACACAGTTTCACTGTGCCACTCCCAGGTGTTTGTTTTGGTATCACAGCTGGAGGTTACTGCCCCCACAAAGGAGTCACCAGACTGGATCATCCAAGCATTTCTTAATTTTCAGTGTCAAATGGGTTCAAAGTGACTTCAGTAGTGGCTCTTGCCTGACCTAAAAACTTTGCATAGGTGTAGATGAGAACCACTCACATAATGCGAATTCTCTTCTGGGATGGCAGCGAATGTTTTAAGGTAGTCCCAAAAGACCTCACAAGAGATGATCTGGCAATACCCTTTAGCCACTTTACAGCTTCACACACTTGTCATGTCTCACTAGTACACTAAGACAATTGGACTCTAAGGGCAAGATCCTCTCTTTGTCCAGCAAGTCCTAGATATTTTCCTGTAATAACAATCAAAGGTTATAGTGATTTGTTACCTAGTAATCTAGATCTGTTAGCTATGGTGATCTGTTACCCACCTGGAGGACAATTACATCAATTCAAGGCTTGTTGTGTGTCTAACTCAAAACATGCTACAAGAAGTTCCAGTCCCCCATTATTACTGTGAATACATCACAGGTTATACAGGATCCTTGGATATGGACGTCAACGATATTTGAACAAGATACACCCAACATCAAACAAATTCTGCTTCAGAGGAAAAGTTCAACAGTTCCACTTTAAAAAAAAAAGAAAAAAAAAAGAAAAAAAAAAGAAAAAAAAGCCCCAAGGAGAAAAAAATCCCTCTCCTTTACACAGTCCTCATTAAAGGCTTGTGATAAGGAAGTCTGGTGGGAAACAGAAGTCACATGGGAGTTAACTATAGCTGTGTGACACTTCAATCAAACCTGCCTTCAAACAACTGTTGATTCCAGTAACAACTAGCTGTCAGGAAGCTCATAATAGCACTAGGCTTTCCATTTTTTTAAGGAGAGTTTGGGAATTTTAGAAAAAATATTGCTTATTAAACTTTTATTAAACTTATTAAACTTTTGGAAAAAGTTTAATAATAAAGTTATTAAACTTTTGGAAACACTTTAGCAAGAAACAGCTCAGATCTAAAAGTCAAAAGTCTAAAGCCTGGTATTTCGTATTCTGTTTATTTCCTACCCCTCAAACTCTTTTGCTCAAACAGCATCATCCTCCAACAGATCCAAAAATGCTATTTTTTAGGAATCTTTCCTTTTTTTTTTTTTTTTTTAATTCTTTTTTCTTTAAAAGCAGCTATGGCCTCCTGACTTATTATTTGTCCTAAGCTCTCATTTCTGCTCCACGACTTCATAACAGAAGACCTCATGTTTCTTCTCTCACTAACATTGGCCAGAGCTCCTAGTGTCGCCATATGCAACCTCCTATCCAGTTTCTCAGTGCAGCTCGCTGCACATTCTCCTGCCCTCCTGAAACTCAGCAGCTATCTTGCACAAGAAGGGACTCATTCAGTTCTGCCTGGGATAGTATTAGATCAGAAGAACTCAAAGGTCAGTCCTGCACCTGATTAATAAGAATCTAAATAGGCCTTTCTTGCCACCAGTTAATGAACAGGATGAGAGGTAAAGCAGACTCTGCTTACATTTACATAGCCAAAAAAGGATAGCAATTGTCAATTCTGAAGTTGACTATTCCCTTGCTTGCTTACTGCACCACTGAGGAAGTCTCAGGGAACAAGGTCTCTGTAAATGACGGAGATGCAAAGAGCTGCATGGGTGTCCTTGTGTATGTATGGCTGGAAATCTTGGGAACGTTTCAGGGAAGGATGAAGAGAGTTCCTTACAGAACTTACTCCTCAGAGCACATATTAGTATACACTCTTCTGCTCCATGACAGGGAACTTGCCAAACATTTTGTTTATAGAATCTCATCTGAAACAACAGGGGGACAGAAATATAATAGTGGGGTTTGGGTTGAATCCCCCACGCCCCTTCATCCCCTTTTAAACCTCTTTTTCCCAAGATTTCTGCTGAGACTAGTTTCCAGAGTATGTGTTTTATGTACAGGTTTTCAAAATCTTTTTGAAAGGAGTTGAGAGCGGGATGATGGGGGAGTTAAGATCAGTTACAGCTCTATCATATGCATAAGAGGAGAGTAACGTGTGCACTGGAACTTCATGTGCACGTGTAAATGGGGATGCCATGAACTTGCACCTCACATAAAAAAATACACTGAGGCCAAAAAAACCCGGAATTGCTGTACCAAAAAGCTTCATTGTCTCATTTAGCAGGTTATTCAATCACACCTTACAGGCTGGGCTTTGATCCACAGCTAGCTCTTTGAAGATCCTTGTCCTACACAAGATGCAGATGCATATATTTCATATTTCTCTCTATCATATAACTGTGCCCAGTGCAGCACTGCCTGTACGAAGTACTTAGCACATTCTAAAATCTATTTCTATACAAGTGAAGGGAAATAAATATGTCACCGATGTCAGTTGTACGTCAAAATCAAACTGAAAAATCATAACGATGCTCATGAACAAAGCTCATTAACTGCTTTTATTTCAAATGGATATTTTCTTGTGGGCTGGATAGGAAGTTACATAGAACAGTAACATGTATTCCAGCCAAAACCGTGTGTTTCAAGAGAATTTGGCCAGGTTTTTAAAAGCATTTGCCCTAAATACTTAATTGGGTATCCAGGAAGGCCAAAAGGCCACTGCTCTTAAACATTTCTGCATGCTTTGCTGTTTAAATGGCATTCAAGGAAAAATCAAAGAGTGTACCACTCACTGTGCAGCAACTATTCCCTCCTTCCTCAGTGGGAAATACCACAAACTCTGAATGGACCAAAAAAAACCCAAAGGAATTTTTACAGCCTAAAACTTTGTTGTACTTGAACATGAACTTAGAACAAGGGAACCTTGAAAATTTGTTACTGGTCCTCTTGGGTGAAGCAGAATAAAAATAAGAATTTGTGATCAACCCCTCTCCTACCCACAGCATGCTTCCAGGGCAGGTTCATTCTTTTAGGTTTGCTTTCAGGCCAGAAGCATTCAGAGGTTGCAACAATCTCTGCACAGTCCCCTCTAATCCCTCGGCAAAACACCTCGTTTTCCTCCTCTATCTGAGCCCTGACTGTGTGTCCGTTCCTTGTTCTTACTGGCATTCCTCATTCATCAATCTTTCTGAAGGCTTCATGTTGACTTGGTCTCCCCACCTCTGCTTTCCCCACCCTACACTCATGAAGCTTTTTTCTTCTGCAGTTTGCTACGCTCTACTGCTGCCATGAGATGGTTCCTCTTTCCCCTTGAGGGTGCCAACTGATTTAGAAGGCAGTAGCCAGCCTCAGGCAAACAAGCAAGTGCCTTTCTCCTTTAAAGAAGCAGCTACGCCCTTGTCAAGAGAACAGAACACACATTAACCATGAACAAACAAAATAATGTAAATTCCACCACTCACCTTGGAATTTATCTGGCTGAACTTTAGCCATGGGAAAGCTGACTGCCTGGTCTAAGTGAGGTACCTGAGCTTCCTCTGTAGTGAGCAGAGGGTGATAAGCTCTTTTGAGGGGGAAAAAAAGATTCTTTTGCAATACAACAGCTATGTAAGGTAGGTAGGATAAGTACTTCTCTCTTCCCATCATCACAGCTCCTCAGTTAGCTTTTATTTTCAGGGGATTTTAGCACCAGTCATATCATTCACATACTGCTGGTTGCAGCAAGGAGCTGCACAAAGCACTCAATCCTACACAAGCCATCAGCAAGAGGTAAAACGCCAAAAGCAGCACATTCTCTGCCATGCAGAACACAATACTAGACAAGCATCTCCTGTAATACATGTTCAAGCTAAGAAACACCTTAGCTGTGGGAACAACCTCAGCTGATCAGTCTGATATATCCTTCACAGAAGTTCCCATCCGAAGACAAAGGCTTAACTGTCAAAATGAAAACTGTGGTCACGGATGATCTTGTGCATGATACCACAAGAGCTAGCTTCCTCAGCTTACTTCACATGTTTTCTTTGCAGCCTATACTCTAGCCAACCAGTTTTGATGTGTGTGCTTCCCTGTCCAGTTACCTCAACTCTGACCTGGTTTACGGTCCCCAGTTTTATATTACAAGCCACCTTGCACTCAGCATCAGCTGCTGCAGAACACAACAATTTTCCACTCCTGCATCAATCTGAGGTTCATTTAGTCATCACTAAATGTAGTGCTAAGCCTTTTGTCTGTATTACTGAGAGAAAAAAATAGATAAGATGGTGCTGTTGTCACTGTAGAGTCTTTAACTGGGGAAGAACACATTTTTGCCCTGAAACCTGGGGCCTGACTGTTGAAAGCTACGTCAGAAAGCTTCTAAATACAAAACCAGGTCAATGTTAGAGAGAACGCAATAGGTTTCCTTCAGCTTATATTTCACAAACCAATCCAGAAGGGAAGTCTCTTGTTGACAGTGACGTATTTTCCCTTTCTTTGCATTCTACGTGAGCTGCAGCAATGTCATGTATAAATATGGAGTCAGTATCAGTGCCTTATGCACACTTCCAAGGGAGCCAGTGTTATCACAAAGTCTTTCGTACTTGCCATATATCACAAAAAAATAATCAAACCAAAACAACCCCCTCCATACACACACAATAAACACCCCTCATCTTTTAGTCTTTATCACAAAACAAACTGATACACAGGTTGTCAAGAACCTGGAAGGGTTGCATTTGAAGTCTTTATAATATTTAGCTTAATCTTCTATCCCCTCAGCACTACGCATTTGACCTAGACATTTAGATTATCTTCTCCTCACTGATGGTAAAATATTCATGCCCCCAATCGCTTACTGGCTGTCCTGACAAGTTTCCTGTATCTTTAACTGAGCCAAGTCTGTGTGCATGTAGTTATGTACTTGATACAGCAGGGCTGTAAAGGTTTGTTCAGCAAATTAAATGATCTGATCCAGGCAACAGCAGCCAAATTTTCAATTGCAAAGCTGTAAAAAGTGCATCTGAGGCTCATCTCCTTCCAAAACCAAATAGTTTTTCAACCATAGCAGCAAGTAATCAAACCACAGTTTATTTTGTGACAAAAGACTACTTTGATATGAGTTTAAAAAAAAAAAGAAAAAAAATTCCATCTGCTTTTCTGTTTATTTTCAAGTCAGCCTACCTCTGAACTACCAGTCTGAAGTCCTGTATCTTTTGGAATTTTTGTTAACGGACCTAAAATTATCTTCCATACTCTAGTGTTGGCAGTTTTTCGGGAGCTCACAAGTCTGTAGAAGTTGTTACACCTCTCCTTCTCACCCTCCATCCCCTGAGGCACTTTGATTCCCTCTGCTTCACTCCCACGCATTCTCTACCACTCCTCTCTGGCAGCCCAAAGGTTCCGCACCAACTCTCCACAGGCTCTCTGCTGTGGGCAGCAAACGTGGCACATTTGCCAGCCTGAGATAGCATTTTTGCTGGTCTTGGCTCTTTTGACTGATGCTTAAGCAATTCTAATGATAACTGCCCTGCTCAGAAACCTATTTACTGTTGTATATGCGTGTCTATCTGCTGATGTCAATGGGCTGAATTTAAACAAGCGTAAGCAGCAACGCTTCTGAGTTAAGTGTAAACTAGATGGGATGGTGAACTCTTGAGGATAATTGACATATTAAATGTAAGTTAGTCACCAAACAGAAATAAAGATAAAATATCTAGCTATCTTATTGCATTATCTGGCTGCAATAAGGGATATTTATATTACTAGACAAATTGGAAAAAGAAAGTATTTAACAACTGAAAAGCACAAGACATCAGAAAACACAGTATAACTGTTAACGTGATTATCTGTGGCTTTATTTTAAGCTTTAAAGGTGAAGTACTGGTCCTACTGATGCTTTTCCAATGCCTTCAAGGCATCCAGAATGTCATACATTTATTAATTCCCCTGTAAAACAAGGATAAAAAAAATACTAGGCTGCAAGGTATATTTTGGGATTTCATTAATGCATGTTAGCAAAATATCTGGAGAGCCTCCAGTGAAAGCCACTATGAAGCTGCAAGACATTATTTTTGGTCTACAGATATCTTGGCTGACTTTTCCCTGTAAGAACAAGAGTAATTATACTTTCCTCTGAAATTTCACAATGGAACTTTACATTTGCAAAAGCAGTCCAGATATCTGAGCTTTGCACTTTGCAAAGCAGAAAAAAAACCTCTTCAAAATTCTTCCAAGAATTCCCTAGCTGAACCAACTGTGGACTATCCACTTCAACAGAAAGACTGAAAGACAAAACTCATAAGCCTGCTGCAAACTCCAGAGATCCTTCTCATTCAGGGCTTAGCATGGGAGAGAGCTCTCCCTTCCACTCTGTGCCCTCAAGCTTCTCCACTACAACAGCAAGTTTTTCCTTGGAGGCGGCCGTGCTGCCATCTCTTCCCACACAGTTGTGAACAGCCCTGTTCTGATGGAAGGAATCACTCATTATTTGTGCTAGGACTGTGTTTTAAAAGCCCCTGCTGTGTTCAGGACTAGCTGTACTAGTCAATGTTCCTATACATACTAATAGATGGCTCCTGGCCTGCAAAACTTACATGAAGAGGCACAAAGAACAGAAAATAGGAGCAGAATGGACCCTATATTTTGGAGTAGAAAGCCAAGATGCAGAGACAGTAATTTTCCAGGGGCACAAAGAAACACATAGTTCACAAGGTTGACAAGTTCAATGCCTAAATTTTAGCTCCCAGACCAGTTCCTCAACTATTCTCTCTCCCTGATTGATCCCTCTCTCAATGATAAGCCACATTCCGCAAAACTCAGGCCATGTCAGGTCACCTATGGGAACTTGAGAGCTGTCTTGGGAACACACAGAACTGCTGCTCACCCATCTTCTACCCTGACCTCTTTCTAGTCCCTTGATCTGGGAAGTCAAGGAGAGCAGAGAAAGGGAAAACTTCTTAGTGTGAGTATCCAAAGGAAGTCCCACGTGCATATTGGATTCAGTCCATCATACTGTAAATGAAAGAAGCTGCTAAAAATTCTGCTCAGGTAGCCCTGCAGTAGAACAGAGAACATCAGCTTAAACCAAACAGACCTGCAAGTCGCACCCCAAATTATTCAGTAGATTCTCAGCATTTGAATTAATAATTTTATATCCAGTTTTTAAAATGCCTTTGTTTAGTTAATAATGTCCACATACAATCAGATCAGTGGTACAGAATGAAAACTATTACTGCAGCTTTTTTCATGGTTGTCAACAATTGCAGAGAGGAGGATTTTAAATATTAAAAATAAAATATAAAAAAAATAACCACCATCGTGATAAACCCAGCCTACTTTGTTCTTTTTGCTACAGAAGGGAAGGCTTAGGTCATGGTATTTGATTTCACTCACTTTGAGGCCTTCAATAATGTAGCTCAAGCAGAAAATAACTGTGAATGTGTTCTGGCCACAGCATGTATTTCTTGAATTACTACAATGGCATGCAAAGCACCTAGGGAATTTCAGTCCATAAACACCCTGTTGCAATATACAGTTCAAGTGGGAAACCACTTGAGAAACTGATAGATATTCCACCAGTGATCAGTTCCCCCCAGATCGATCTCTTATCAGCAAGAGTACATGAGATGCACTGTGATTTGTAGCTCTTTTTCTGTTTGGTTATTATTAGTTCTCCCACCAATTTATTAACCAAGCATTTCGTGAATAAGCAGTTCTTTGGGAAAAGAAAAAAAAAGGGGAAAAAGTCATGCTCATCCAAGAATTGACTACTCATAAGCTTCCAACTGAGAGACATGAAACCTTTTGGGACAACTACAGTCAACTGCAGGATACTCAAGGTCACAACATCATCATGGTTATATGGAAAATTGTCCTCTTTGTACATGTTTATAACTTCCTCAATTGCACATTTTCAACAAGCCAAGTTGACTCTTGCTAACTGCCTTCTACAGTGCTCTAGAAAAAGCCCTTGCAGCCTATTCTACCAAGTTCTACCTTGGTTTATTATTTTCATAACATATTTTTTTTACTGAGATGTCATTTGTATTACTTCATAACTTAAAAGTATATGTAACATCACTACAAAACTACAATATTCCAATCAGAAGACAGAAATAATTCAAGTGAAGGACAAGGCTATCTATAGTCAACAAAACCCTGAGTCAGGCATGTAAGCAAATGCTCTAAATATATTCAAATCAAGATTCAAATGTTTAAAGTCAGGCTGGAGTGGGCTCCGAGCAACCTGATCTTGTTGAAGATGTCCCTGCTCACTGCAGAGGTGTTGGACTAGATGACCTTTAAAGATCCTTTCCAACCCAAATCCCTATTCTATGATTCTGCAAACACACAAGGTCACCGTGACCAGGATGCTAAGAAACTGCAGAAGGAGAAAACAGTGGTTTAGTGGAGTAACAAAAACATTTTCTTTCCAAGACAGAGTGACTTTAGCGCTTCCTACATCTTCTGGAAACACTGCTCCCTTTTGCCAGGGAAGGACTGAGGGTATAGAGAATTTGGGTTTTACCTGAATGCTTCTTTTCAAGGATTAACTTTTATACATTCAAAAACATCTCTGCCTAATGTAAAAGAGTCATTTTCTCTCTGCTGTAACCAAATAGAACACAAGGGAAGCAAAGAAAATTAACACATAGACTGAAATAAACCCAGGACCATCATGTTCTCGTAAAGGCTTTTACCTTGTGCCTTTATGGACTGAAAATGTTAATGAATCTATTCTCAGCAGCTATAGCGGAATCGTAATAGAACAGTCCAAAGCAGGAACGAGGGAGATAAAAAAACAAAGCAACAAACCAAAACAACAACTCCCCCCCACCCCACCCCCAAAACAAAGAGAATCACCAAAGCCAAAGAAGGCAAGCCTCCTCTGATTGCAGGAGGAGACTACAACCTCTGTGTTTCACCAACAAAGACTGTATTTTCATAAGGGGGAAGAATACTTTTATTTTTAAGAAAGGTTAAAATCCTTTCATAGGCATGGTAAATTGCATTTTAATCCAATGTAGTTGGGAGAAACAAGCCCTAGAGACAACTCTGCAGCTTACCTTTGATCACCCTACCAAAGTAAAACTACACTGTGTATTTGTCTATACAAGGCTGGTATTACACAATCACCTGTTAGAAGCCTACCTCTTTAGTTTCTACAGTGGCGAGAATCATAGAATCATAGAGTGGTTAGAGTTGGAAGGGACATTAAAGATCATCAAGCTCCAACCCCCCTGCCATGGGCAGGGACACCTCTCCCTAGAGTAGGTTGCTCAAAGCCCCATCCAACCTGGCCTTAAACACTGCCAGGGATGGGGCATCAACAACTTCCCTGGGCAACCTGTTCCAGTGCCTCACCACCCTCACAGGAAAGAACTTCTTCCTAATAACTAATCCAAATCTCCCCTCTTCCAATTTAAAACCATTCCCCCTCGTCCTATCACTAGACTTCCTGACAAAGAGTCTCTCTACAGCTCTCCTGTAGGCTCCCTTCAGATACTGGAAGGCTACTATCAGGTCTCCCCGGAGCCTTCTCTTCTCCAGGCTGAACAGTCCCAGCTCTCTCAGCCTGTCCTCACAGGAGAGGTGCTCCATCCCTCTAATCATCTTGGTGGCCCTGCGCTGGACCTGTTCCAGCAGTTCGATGTCCTTTCTATGTTGAGGACTCCAGAACTGAACACAGTACTCCAGGTGGGGTCTCACAAGCGCAGAGTAGAGGGGAGAAACACAACTTTTCTGTTAAACTCATCTCAGATATGTAAGCAGAGATATACAATAAAGATGTGGTATTTTGAAACGTACTAGCTAGCATTATTTAAAAAACATATCAAGCAAATGCTAAAAGAAACCAGGCAAGCAAGCACTTTTAAAAGCTTGTGTGGTCACCTTTTAAATAAAATATGATCCATCTATACGAGATACTAAATCTGTAACGCCACTAAAACACGGTATATTCAAAGCTTTGAGAAAACCTAAACAGGAAAATGCAATACAAACGGAATATGGAAGCATTAATTTTGCAAAACAAGACCTGCAGATGGACAGTTATAACCAAAACTGCACAATTTGAAAAACCCCACCTCCTCAAGAATGAATAGGCAAATTTATATAACTCACAGCGTTTATAGGGATCTTGTGTTCATCTTAGACGCTTAAAATACCACTTTTTTAATAACACCCACCTACTACTTTGGGACACAGTCAGTCTGAGTGCAAAGGCAGCCTTTATGATCCCTAAGCCAGTCTTTCAGGTTTCTTTCACACCTACCTACAGATACAATTAGTCTTTGTGATTTCAGATTAGGCTAAATGTCTTCATGTGTCTCCAGAGCTGAACGGTACAAAGTCCTTGACTGAGAAACTGAGTTTCCTTAGGAAGTAAATATTCTAAGTGTGGCTTAAAACCTTAGAAAAAAATGGCTAGCTTTACAATGCTTTTCAGTGAAAGGCCTAAAAATTTAGCTTCGGGATACCTTGGTATGTTATCCACTCTAGGGTGTAGCTAGGAGGTCTCTATGGTAGCAGAGCAAGTCAAGGAAGATCACTAACCAGTGCTGTTAATGCCCTGCTTTCCTTCAGTCTCTGGGCTCACTTCCCTCTTCTTGCCCTACTTTAAGTAGGGCAAACTATTCCAGCCAGGAACTAGGTATGAGGCATCCAGGAAGAACCAGTTCAGAGACAGCCAACATAAGGGAAAGATGGGAACACAGATGGGAACCCTGAGGCTTCTGAAGTTGATGTTACTTTCTAGGAGGGCAGACTGGATTTTTGACAAAATGTCGACAACTTCCTGAAAATGTCCAGATATTGCAGTTAAAAATGTGCCTTGTCACAAGGGTATACTAAAATACCAGTGACAGGTAGCAGAGGAAACTACAAAGAACCCCTGCATCAGCTAGAAGGGCTTTGGAATTCAACTGAAGATAAAAAAAACAACATTGCAGCAACCAGAAACAAGATGCAAATGTACTCCAGTTTCAGCCCTCTCACGAAGTCCCAAGCACCTTCTCTACAGAGGATGAAAGCAGCAAACTCTTCCAGCGTCATGCCTCTGTGGTGGTAGTGAGCTTGATATCAGATAATGCAATACTTCTTACTATCTACTTTACCAAATGACTGTAACTTGTGACCAGTGAACCTAAGTTCATTCCCACCCAGGATTTATTGAGGCAGACTTAATAAAGTCTGGTAGCTCTGAAGCCTCAGACAAGTAGTAGCAGATAATTTTTTTTTTTAAATCGTAACCTTGCCAACATGCCTCAGTGGATTTAAAGCAGACTCCAGTCTCGAGGGCTCTGTCAGCATTTAGTCTCCTGATGGAGACTGCAGGTCAGCACGAATAACAGTATTTTTCAACACATATGCACCGACCCATCAAGAATCAAAGTGAACCTACAAATTCCAGCTCCACGTGACAATGAACAGCTATCATATGAGTGCAACCTTCAGGCAATCACAAGCCACATTTAAAGCAAGTCACTTGCAAGTAAAAGGCTCCTCCAACACCAGTAGTGCTCTGATTTTTTTCTAGTCTCCCCACAAATACATGCTTCAGTGAGGCTTAAGTCCCTCTTCCTATCAAAGGACTTCCCATCGCCTGCAAAGGGTGCTTTCGAGAAGACAGTATGCAAAAAAACAGAGCTTTTACGCAGGTGACCTCAAAATTGTAACCAGAGTATGCTTACATGCCACTACAAAGCATATATACATATACATGACAAAAGCAAATGGGGTGGCAGGGGGAAGGTGCCAAGGGCTGGCAGACCTCTGCAATACCCATTCAGAAGGAAAAGAAACACATCAGTAAGAGAACTTACTATGAACCCTGAATTCATGCCTGTAAAAATTAATTATTGGATTCTTGAATCTCATCTTCTCCTAGGACTACACACAGCTTTGACAGGAAGAACAACATGACATTTTATCTACCAGTCTTGTTTCTGGTGCAGCCAGTGCAGACTCCATCTGTTTTAAACCAAGGAAAGCAATACATTGTCACAGGTATGGTGTTTGGCATCCGCACAGACATGGGCTTGTCTCTGACAACAAGCTATAACAGTTTTGGGGGTAAATTGCAAACCATACACCAACATACTGACAGTTCAAAGTGGTGATGGCAATTCATAGTTACAGTCACATTATAGCTGTGGGGTATTAGAGCGCAGCTGCCTTAACACTTCCTTTTGTCTAGAACCAGTCTTAATAAGCCTCCTGCCCACATACAGAGGGGTGACAGAATAAGGCAGAAGTCCTGAACCCACTGAGACTTTGGGTTTTATGAACTAGCAGTGTCAGGTCAGCAAAAGTGGGCTGCACTAGAGGAAAAAATCTTCCTGCACAGACACTTCATAAAAAAATACCATGTCCCCCAATTAAGAAGCCTGAGCACTATCGAGAACACATTTTCACTAGACTTGCAGAGACTGATGTGGAAATTAAACACGGAAAGGACAGAGTCAGATGACTGACCCTAAATAACATCTAAGCAATTCAATCATGTCTTTCCCGTTGCAGGCTTAGACAGCATGGTATTGTAACTAGTATCAATTGATCTGTTTGCTACTCTAGCTGATAATGGTCTGGCACTGAATGAAAATTTTTATTATTATTACATGACTCAGGCTATCTGAGCAGATAATCAATTACAGGAAAATCTTCTTCGTCAAAGAATTAGATGAGTAAGTCTTATTTCTCTTGAAACACATTATGTACTTCACTGTCAACACTCTTGACCAAGGCTCGCTAGGGTTATAGACAGAATCCACACAAAACAACTACGAAGGTATTATCAGAAAATGAATACTTGGGAATTCAAAAAATAGTCTTTCACATTTCTTTTATATTTCTTTACATATTCCGATGAACTATTTTTTAATGTGATGTAATATGAAAATGTCATGCTGCTAATGAAGTTCTAGGAACGAACATGGACATTTTTGGCCTCAAATGTAGGTATTTTTCAGTGCTAGATATTCAGAGGAGATCTACACAAACAAACATCTTAATGCAACCAGCAACAACTCATACTGTTATCCCTATTTAACTGATGTGATAACTGAGACAGAAACATATTGAACTTTTTGTCCAAGGTCACACAGTGAGGTCAGGAACGGAGCTAAAGCAGACTCCAGCTCTTTCAGTTCACTGCCTTGTTTTCAACCATCTCATCTCCCTTTTAGCTCTCTGGCATTGACAGAAAAGTACAAAAAGCTGATAATACACTGTCACCCTTAAAATTGCAATTCCTCATTGTAAAAAGAATGCAGGTTAGGATCTAAAGCAAGTATACAAAAATCCCTTTTCAGTCCACTGGATGCAGAAATATTGCAGCGTGTCCCATTACTTTAATAATATCTCACAACAGAAAGTACTTGAGTCACTTCTAGTGTACTGCCACTCCTAACTAAAAGCTCTTAAAAAAAAAAAAAAAAGTTATGCCAGAAACATGTAGCTGATGTAGACTTCTGGAATTATAACAAATTTTTTCATTTGTGTATGAAGAAAGTTCAAAATAAAGCTAAAAATAAAAAATAGAAGCAGCGCTCCAATTTCTACAACAATTTACATGTCTTATGAATACTGAGTAATCACCTCAACAATTCCACCACAAAAAGTTACCAAGCAGCTATATCAACACAGAAGCTGCAGGAAAACCGAAGCTGTAGCTTCAGAGCTAAATAATAACAAAAGTCTGCCAAGTGTTCCAGAGGCCAACAATTCAAAAACACTAATCAAATGGAACATTGATGTCAGCAAGCTCAAGCAGTGACAGGATTCCCTGATCACTATTCCCTTCTTCTGAGGTTTTCCATTGTAGCCTTTGCTCTTTGATCCATGTGAAACAATGTCAAATCAATGCAGAATAGATTGGTTTTTTTTTCTCCTTACTGCATTAAATAAAACAGCTTTCTTGATAACACACACTGTGCTGCATTTATCCCTACACCTCCAAGCCCTTTGATTTCTCTGCAATGAAGAGGAGACAGCTTATTTTCTGTTGAACTTTGGTTGCAGCTAGCAACTCTCATTTCTAAGTGATAATGTGTATCCAAAGTGCAAAAGATTTGTGTTCTACAGTAATCTGATGTAATTAACTTTTTAACTCCTTTTCCAGCTTTATAGAGCAATTACCTCTTCGCCATAGGTGTATTTTTTTTTCTCTCAATGTCAGAACTGCACCAGCAGAAACAGTTGAGTAGCATCCAGTACAAAAAAACCCCGTAATTTAACAACCTGCATTACAAGACTTGATAGTATATTTTGAAAAAGAGCTAAAATGATTCAGATCTACCATGGAAAATCAGTGGAACTGAAAGCCATTTCAGAAATACCATTCCTATTTGAAATTTAAATATCTAAATAAAAGTGCTCAGCTGCTCAAAGGATCTCAATATCTCAAACCTCTTGGCTTTGGGCGCATAGCAGAGGCTGTGGGTGTTTCCCCTCCTTGAAAAGCAACAGTCTTGTATGGAATTCAGGGACCTTTTTTACACAGACCTTATTAACATCATAAAGGAGCATTATTTTCAAGAAGGGCATTGGAATGGCTGCTGGACTTTTATAGGGCTGTTGCAACAATAAGTGAAGCATAAATACCTTTTTATTATAGTACATGTGGAGAGAGTCTTCCATTTCTAAGCCACGCACAGAAGCATTCCAAGGCAGAGAAAACAAGGCACAGAGTGATGCCAAGAGCAAATCCCACAAGCAGTCTGGAACCTGGCTATAAAGAATAGCTAAGCTAAAGGCTGCAACTGGAAGACAAGGAAAACAAGCATCATGGCTGATCTGAAAGATTACAGAAACACCTCAGATGAGACCACACACAAAAAATCCAGCTACCTCCAGGATCTTCAGCCAAATGTAAAGATGCTGACAGTTCACCAAGAGTGCAGTGACCAGGCTGGCCAGTGTACAAGAAGACTGCAAACAACAACAGCGAGATCTGCAGAAAAGCATTTCTCATAGTGGGTATGCTATCCATCAGGGACAAATGTTCCATGAGCATGCAATCTGTGACACTGAGCCCTTCATTCAGGTCACAGTAATTTTGAGAATAAGCATGTCCAGCACAGCTCCTTACAGACAAGCATCTTTATCCCACTGCCCGCTTTCCAGATTTGATAGGCTGTTTGTATGCTACTACAAAGAGACTCAAACCAGGTTTTTGGTTAGTAGTCTTCCCTACTACCAAAGGAGAGGTTTTAATAAAGTATTTATAAGCTAGGTTATAACGAAGGATATTTTTGGCAGAGAGCTTTACTGACCTGCAGTGCTAACAAAATACTACCCAGCTGTACAAAACAGCACAAAGTTCCATTTCATTTTTACCATTGTACACTTGGTATAAATTGCTAGTTTATTAAATTACAACCCTCAAAATGGAACAATCCTAATTCTTTCTTCATCCCTAAGCATCGGGGAATTGGACAAAACCAGAGCTATTTCCAAATGATATCTCATTTTGATGTGGGAAAATTTGTGTCACCTCTTTTGGGATGCTTTTTATTGACATGTACGCCATGTCTCCCTGTAAAATCAAGAACAGACTTAAAAGGGATGTTAACATTCATACCTAGTTTAGATATGTGACTTGACACAAAGTAATTATTACATTTGCTGTGTATCTAAGATATAATTAACAGCACACATGATTGGGAGAGATTAATTATGTAAGTCAAATTCCAACACCTTTAGTCACTTCAAATAGCACCTTTCTTTAAGAGTAATCACAGTGATTTCAATGGCATTACTTGCCAAATAGTATACTATTTAACAGGAGCCAGTGACCCAGTCAGGTACATTTTATAGTAAATTTCCTCTCCATCTGCATTTGTAGACAGGCTGTACACACATCAGGATATATACACAAAAAAGTTGCAGCAACATTTGGATCTCTCAATCATAACACACAACATATTTACATTAACCACTAGAATATGAAATCCATCGTATCTTCACGGTCAGAAGCCTTGGTAGATAATAAAACTGCCGTTATGGTTTCTGCTACCCTTATTTGAGAAAGATATTGTAGCCACAAAGTTCAGTACTGAGCTTCTCTGATGATTCTGTTTGGGAATGTCAAAAGATCACTGACATACCTTAGTCCCTTCTTCCTGAAGGACAAGCTACAAATGCTGACTGAAGAGATAGAAAAATTTCAGGCAAAGATTACTCTTGAGTGATACTGCACATATGCTGCACACTGTGCATATGTTCTACGTGCTTGAAGAATCAATTAATTTGTAATTCTTATAGAAAATAGTAGAGAGAAATATATAACATAGCTGCCTGTCTTCCAGACATACCATTAGTGTAACTGCTATGAAATCAGTGTCCAAAACTTACAGCCATCTGCTTCCACTTGGAGCAGGTGGGTACACATTTGCACTTCACAAGTCACACAGTTAACCATTAAAAGGGAAACACAAACAGCACAGACAGGTCACGAGCAAGAGATCTAGGAGGCAAGAATTTATTTCCCTCCTTTGCTGCTTTCTTGTGCTACCCAGAGAAAACACCAGTTTATACACCCCTCAGTCAGTTCCTCAGCTTATCAATGATTATGTCAGTCCCACACAAGCTGTATGGCTGTGACAGGGCTTTTCATGTTTTGCAGTAAAGGAAAATAGAGACACTCCCCTTGTTCAGATACACTTGCCTTTAACAACCTAAATCAGCTGGGATATTTACAAGCATATTTTTATTTTAATGCATCAGGCATTAAACAAGCAGAAAACCAAAAATTATATAATAGGCTCAAATAAAACAACTGCATCTTTGAAAGTTTTAAAGATCAGAAGCCTTAAACATGAAATTTGAAACAAAACCGATACTACCATATTTTGTGCATTGCTACTGATATATTATCCTGCAGTTAAAACTAAGTCAGATAAATAGGTTGTGCTTTGCTTACAAGATGCAGTCACTAAACAGAAGGGGAAGAAAGGGTTTGGATAATGCCTTTAACTTGTGCTCTCTGTAATAGAAACTCTGGATGTGAAGAAACATCCTGAACAACTTGATCTTCCTTTCAAATATTACTCTATGTGATTTTTTTCCATGGAAACTGGTAAACCCACTGAGTCTGCAACAAACACAATATAACTTAAAAAAACATACAAACTCCAACCTCATTGCCTCCATCTTGTTATTTCACCTCATGGTTTGTGTGGTATAGTAATCTTCGTTGTTTAACAAAAGCTGCAAACATTTTGAGTCAGCACTTGTGCTTGTCTCCAAATTGCACACAGTATCACACATATTCAATTAGTTACCTCAATAAATGAAAAATTAAAGCTAGATGCATTAGCATAGCGAACAGATTTGAGAACATTTACACCCTTTTTTGTTCACTTCCTTCTAAAAATGAAAGGAATCAATTATTTTACAGTTTCACCCTAGGAGAATGCCCCAGACTGCAGTGGACTAACATTTGATTTACACAGGCATGCACGAGCACTATTTGTTCCACAGTCCTGAAGCCTCGTGTTAGAAAATTTATGAATCTTCAACAAAGATTTTTGCCTAGATAGCTTTCCTTTCACATAAATATCATCACAGTATTTTATCATCTAGTTTAGATAAGATCAGAGGAGTTGCTAGAGGATTTGCAAATTGGTCCGCTAAGACTAGTACCCGGCCTCCATATTAAGGTAATGCTTAAATGTTTCCAAGGAATGCAGCAGGTATGTGTCAGCCATACCACACTGTAATGTTTAATTCACATAGACAGCACATCAACTTTTTAAGCATTCCTTATCACTCAAGCAAGTACTTACAGGGTCAGAAGGACCACAGAAGTCTCTGAACACTTTTGGAGGCTCGGGCTGTATAATCTCCATCGCTATGCAAGGGCCCGAACACAACTCTGTAACCATCTCCTGGAACAGAAAAAAGACAGAAACAAATCTGAGCTGCTTTGTGTATTGGCAAGGTTAGCATCACCTCCCAAAACTAGATCCAAACTTACAGGACAGTAACAACTAAGAAATACCAGTGCATTTAGGAAAGCAAAGACATGAAACAAAGATGTTATTAGTATTCACAATAAAAGAAATGCTTTCCATTTTGCTACTTGGTTTAGAAGATGGAAATTAAGATAAATTGAATATTCAGTTTAAAGAAGATACAAGATTCTTTCATCTAAAAATCTGTTAACAGGGAAGTGGAGAAAAAAAACAGGCTTTTACTTTAGTTGAATCAACTCATTTCCTCCCTGCAAACCATGTTTTTTCTTGTTCTTTCCTTCTCTATTGTTTCTGCTTCTGCACTGATATCCCACCACCACCAGCAAACAACGTAAGCAAAGTTATTCCTGACTCCTCCATAACACCACCAAGCTAAGGACTGAAGCCCAGAAGCTACAGCACAGTGGCATATGGGACAGGCTTGGTCTACCTTACACAGCCTCATCACGTCCAAGCAGACACTGTTTAGCTGGTAAGACTCCCAGTTAGAGCTAAATCAAATTTGCTTTAACAAATAGTTTATTCATCAAGTAACATGACTTGTGGTCAACCAAAGCCATTCCTGGAGCTGGATCAAGCTCAAGCATTTTTGATTAACAAAGTGGATTCTGACCTGACCCAAAATAATCCCCTCCTCTTTCTCCTCTTTTTCTGTTCTGGCTACAGTAGGAAATACAAAGGAAAACACCACAAAACCTAATCAGTACTATGCAAAATCCCATGCAGGAGATACAAACAAAGCTAAAATTTTGGGCAATTGTTCAGCTTTCTCTTCTCACAGAGAAGTACTTTATATACAATGTCAAGCCTTTATCTGACTGACAAGGGGTAACCAGAGGAAATGGGAGTACAGTTTTTGGAAAGGACTTCTAGATGCCAAGTATCTTCTATACTTCTATATTTTTAGTTTGGAACAATAAACAAAATTCAGATAAAAACAGAAGGTTCTGAGTCAGAGGCATAAGAGGTCATATTCTTTCCTCAATATCCTATTTCACAACATCCTTCCTCCTATTTGGCTTGCACTGACAATATCTATCGCTGTTCCCATATGTGCCTTCTCTAGATCCCTGTACCATCATGATTTGCTTTCCCATGTTTTCCTGTACCCTGAGTGCAATTTAATTTAATTTCAAATGAGTACATCTAGCACATATGGCTTGCAGGACAGAGCCCTAGATTCTCACTTTTCTTCAAATCCCATATAAAATATATCTTGTTATTGACTTACTCTGTTTAAATGTCACTTTCCCTTCTGAGTAACTCTCCAATTAAATTATATAACTAAACTTGCAATTTATTAGAGGGTCAGAGATTGTACAGAAGAGCTGCAGAAGATGGTAGAGAATTTCCAATTTGGTTCAAAGCAGAGACTTCTGCAGTACCACAGAATTCTTTGGGCCATCAAATACTGGTCAGGTATTTGAATTCTGCAACATACTTACAAGTCTGCATGTCTACTCTTCCTTTGGCCCTTGTCCAACATGGTGTTATCAGAGGAAACTTAAAGACTATTCCCCCATCTAAGAGTGAACTAGCAGTACTCCTAACCTATGTAAAGACAAATCTACAATCCCCATCAAAGTAAGTTGAGCTAAACAATCATAAAACGTGTGTGTGTGTAAATTAACTATCATTATCAGAGTAATATTAGTAACTGTCTGGAGTAATATTAGTAACTGTGCAGAAAACTTTAACAATTTACCATTTAAGAATTAAGGCTAATTTGCATAGTACATAACATAGCAGTGAAGCTAAACTCATTATTTGTCGTAAAATGAACGAAAATCCTCTGACATAAAGAGATACAGAAATGCCAGCTCATCTGCTTGTATTCCCATTGTTCTATCTGCAGTCAGGAAGTTTTATGTGACAGTACAAAAACACATAATAATATATAGAGTGTTAGATATCCACTGGGATTACAGCATATCTTAAACTTCTTAAATTTTCTCAAGATCCACAAAATTCAGATCAATAAACTTCAGAATAGCTGAAAACACCACTAGGAAAGCATTCAAATAGAGCAGCTCAATTGTAAACAAAGTAATAAATATAAATTCTGGTCCAAGCCACTATAACAAAATCAAATCAAAGCAAGATACGCTTGTGACACATTCTCATAGGTCTACTGCAATAAAGTAACTTATCTGAGGGTTTTTTTCACTTTGTTGTATTTTACAAATTCCTTGGCTGAACAATTTTCACAAAAGACTCTCCTTTCTTACACATAGATAGCACAATTTTCAAGATGAGTTAGTTCAAGTTAGAACTGGTCAATACCAGGTTGCCAAAAGAAATCCTATCACAATGCCAAAAGAGAAAAGGTGTGACCACTTCCTTATTTAATATTTTTTTATTTTTAAACAGATTCTTCCCAAACTTATGCTTACCACGTATTCAGGGACAACACCTTTGTAAATCTCATAAAATTCTTCCACATTTGCACGCTCCATGTTGAACTAAGAAAAAAAAAAAAGTGTTAGCCAGTCTGCCTTCAAAAACAATAACAAAAAAAGAAACAAACACCCCTTCTTAACCAGCAAACATTCAGAATACTCTTGAGTTTTACTAGGTAAAAAGAATGGCTTTACAACTGCAACATGGCTTTAAGCTGCCAACAACTTAGCCAACTTCTGTGCCAACTTTCTCTAACTGCTGAGGGTGATCAGGGTGCCAAAATCTTTGAAGTATCTTTAAAAACCTTTCCCTAAATTTATACTACATATATATTTTTTAAAAAAATAAAGAAGGATATTAACAATCATTTCCCTCATCTTAGCTAGTACATTTTGTAAAGATAACTCAAACTGCTGCAGAAGAGATAGGTATCATTATCCCCTTTCTAACTATAGGGAAACTGATATACAGAGATGTAAAATGTCTTGGCTCAAGGTCACCCAGCAACAAGAAACAAATCAGCTGATCAATCAAATAATAAAACACAAATATCATGAGGACAATGTTGATCCCAAAACATTGCTACACAGTCTGCACGAGGTTTTATACTGCAGGAAGACACCTGTGCAGTGCTGTGAAAAGCATACGGCACTTTTCCAACTTCTGTTTATCAGAAAAACATACACAAAAGGAAACCTACCATCTGCAAAGCTGAGATTTGAAATCCTTCACTGATGATGGCTTTTATAATCTTTCCAGCTAACCCTGAAGAAACACAAAAGACAATATTCAGTTTTAAAAATCATAATTTACAAATGGAAGGGTTTTATGCCCATACACCATTTTTTCCAAACCTAAAAAAAAGTATTTGTGTAATGCTGTGAAAGGAAGCAGAAAGCAGGGTTGAGTTCACATGCTCCAGGCTCTATCTAAGGTGACATGTTGATGGCTTCAAATAACTAAATTCCATGCAGCTGCTGGAAAAGAATCTCTACCCCAAAAGAGGTAATTAGTGAAGCTTTTGCTTTTCTCACATCAACTGCAAAACACCCAGTTGCTGCAAGATCAAGACTTATATTTTTAATGAGGTTCCATTGGCAATACTGATGCTTAAACACTAATCAATTCAGAGCACAGGTTGCCTATTTTGCTGGTTTTATGCAGTGTTCACCAAAGCGCTGGTCCTCCTTTAAGCTAGAAACAATGCAGGATGATAACAAATATTACCAATAAACCAGCACGAAAGTTAATGCCTTCTATGGGGGAAAACACATTAGTGCAAAATAAGCTACTACTTCCAAGGTTTTAACTCACAAATATTTTATTGCTGACCTCACTGTTTGGTTTATTCTCTCCTGAATACTTCCTCAAAGACTGAATGACATTGTAAAACAAAACACGAAACTTCAGAGAACAAGAACCACTGATTTCCCACCGAATGTATATATTTGATTTGCCTGTGCTTACAAGATCAGGCCATTTTGAAGATTATATCAGCCAAGTTCAGTACTTTCTGTAAGTGAATTTCATAGAATCATTTTTTGTAGAACGTAAATGCCTGTCCTCTAGTACAATTTGTGAGAAACTACAGATTTATCAACATTTATTCAGAACCGAATTAGCCACAGAAGAATACCCTGTAATGTATGACAGTAGCAGGATTTGAATTGTGGTAATTAAATAGTTTTATTAACTACTCTTTAAATTGCAGGATTTTTTAGCACTGCATAAATTTAGTAGATGCAAATAAAACAAAGTTAGCATCTAGACTCTAGCATGCTCAAGACCTGAATTGTACAGTCAACTAATAACTGTGCCATAGGATTGGTGAGCTTCCTTCTTTATTAAAAGATCAGTGGAAGCTCTAAGTAAATGAGACAATTGGAGGGCTTTCAAAATTGCATTTAAAAGTGAAAATGAAAAATGTTGTCCTGGAAGTAACCCGCACTCTATTTCCACGTTAAGGCTTATGTAGAAAAAACTTTTCCAGTATAAAACAGTGCATACTTCTTCCAAAATCCTTCAAATTACTAAAGGGAAAACCTGACATTTTGGTACATGCTTAAGTCATGAAGCTTCTATTTACAAGCAGAAGCAGGTGCAGTTCCTGTCCCACTATACTGTAATAACTAGGCTCACTCCTTATAGTACTCCTGAGAAACTGAGAAAATCTATTTCTCCCTTTTTTCAAGATGTAAAAAAAGAATTGCAGCAGCAAAATGAAGGGTGTTGAACAGGTTTGCCCAGAAAATGCAAGACCACATCAGGAAAAGAAACCAGATCTCTAGTTTCTCGTTTTGTCCACACTGCTGGAAAGGCTGAGCAGCTCAGACACTTCCACAAACAAGTTCCAGTGAGGCAGCCAGCCTACAGCCTTGACTGCAGAGATGAATCGCCAGTTCATAAAGAGATTAAACGACTGGCTGGGGATCATTCAGGAAATAAATAAATGAATAAATAATCTGTGACAGAGCATAAACATTTTCTCACTCTCAATCTTCAGAGCCAATTCTCCAGTCAATAGCCTCTCATTGCTTCACCAGAAGCCAACAAAGATGAAGAAAAAGGCAGTGGCAGACAAATGACAACCACCACTTGCAGGGTGGTTACCTTCATATGAGAACGTTGCTTTACATGACAGATATCAATTTTACACTTCATCAGTCAAGAACAGGCCACTTGCATAGGCCTTCACAGCTGGTAAACATCTAATTAAGATACTCATCAGGTAGCAGGTTCTGGGGTACTATGGAGATCTGCCTTTTACAGAGGTTTTGGCTTTGGTAGTTTTATGAGCTGCAAGCAAAATATGCGTTACAGAGAAACAAAGGGGGGCTCAAATATTCATCTTTCTGCACTGTTTCTCTACAAATCATTAAGATTTTTCTTCTCTGTAGAGAGAAGACAGGCTCCTTTAATGATAAGAAATCAAGCAGAAACGTATTTTGCATAAAGGTCTTTAATATGAGGTTAGTTTAATAATCAACTGGGATAAACTTTTTCTCCATGTTGTATTCCTGAGTTTATTCTCACTCAGATCAACAGAGCACGTTGTTGCTCCAGACATTGCCCACAACTGCAATATCCAGAAGGCTTAGCCAAAGGAATTAGTGTCACCATTGTACACAGCCAGATGTCTTGCCAAAAAAAAAAATAAAATAAAAAAAATAAAAATCAAAGTGCCTTGAGGAAGAGGCATAACATTTCATTTATGTTTGTAAAGTGGGATGTTAGCTCCACTTCCCAGATGTGGGAATTAAGGTATAAAAGGACAAGAGATTTGCCGGTGGCAGAGTAGATCTACAAATCCAATGATTTGGGCTCCTTTGTCCCAGTTTAGGCAATACATGTATCACTTCTTCTAGGGACATTTTCTTTCAAACTCTACCTGAACCAAAACAGAAACAAAAAGCACAGAGGCAAGCAAGTCCTCAGGACTGGAAGCTCAAGGCTCAGCTTGGGATCTCTTTCAGACTTTCAGCCAATTGCATGACTGAACTGGGATATGTCCTCTCCTTTGTGGACAGATAAGGCTGAGGAAAAGAACTAATGAGAGAGAGTGCTATTGCAGCAGCTTTCAACAATTCATTTTCAACTTAAAAATCCAGATCTGTAACGAAGAAACCACTTTTTAAAGACCTTTCAAACAAGACCAGTTCATGTTTTAAATGTTATTAAAGTAAGAACCCAAATCAAAGCTGCAGATTAGGCATCAGTTATGGTACATTTTGAGTCACAAAGCACAAAAGAATCACAAGCATTACTAAATACAACTGGTGGAATTTAATACTAATACTTACAAATATGAGAGAGGGACAGAGAGAGAGAACATGCAAATTCTTTATGTTTCCTAAGCAGCATTATGTTACTATGCACCTAATACAGGACAAATAACCTTCAATCATATTTTAATCAGATAAAATAATATGGCACTAAGACTTATTCAGTTACATTGATCTTCTACAATATCTTGCTTTACAACACACAGTATTTGAAAATTGTACTTCGTTAAGTAGCAAAAAGTAGCAGAGGAAGATATCAGACTGGAAAAAAAAAACATTACAACTGCGGAATTACAGATTAGAATAAAATAAAACAGTCCAGGAAATTCACTTTCAACCTAACAGCACTTTAATTAATGGGATATAACACTTGTGTTACCGGGATCTGTCAGTCCCAGCACACTACAAACCACCAGCCCTGTGACTAGGGCTGTTACATTATCTTCCCTTTGTTCTTGGCCTGTTTCCCAATTTAACCATTCCACCATTAAAAGCTTATTATGCAAGACAGCAGACTGCCTTCAAAGCAAGTCAAGAACTAGCTTCCTCATCTCAACCTCTATATGTCATTTTTGAAATATCATTCTAATAATTAAAAATAATTCCTCTGGAACAACAACTGTTTTTTGAAAGGAATACACAAACTGCCATGACTGATCAGACAACAATCCACCTAATCCAGACATACATTTCTAGAAGTAACTGGTAGCAGATGCTTAAAGTAGCATTAGCTATAAGTAGCAATTTCCTTTCACATCTATTTTTGACATTTTAAAAAACAATTTTACTACACAGTATAATGAAATTATCTGTTTCCTTATTGTCAAGTGTTAAAGGTCCTGTCCTAAAACTCCAGAGAAGCACAATTGGGCTTGACTCCAAGTAAAGTCCTTTTCGAATTCCAAAAAGAGGAAGAACAGGACACAAAGCTGGGCTCTCTTGCAATGTATTTCTGTTGAAGTTCTCATTCATCTTTGATTCAGATAACATTGCAAAATACAGTGCAGCAGGAAGCTGGCAGATGTCCGCCTCAAAAAGTGCACTTCTTCCTATCAGTCGGTCAAGCTATCCCCTGAAGAACAAGGTTTATCTACCTCTTTCAGTTTTTCTACTTAGAGATTACACAACTTTAAGCATCCTTGCTATGCAACATAAATACACCACTTCTAGACTCCCTAAATGTAGAAGTTTGGCCGTAGTGATAATCTGCAGCTACTGATCTCTCAGCCTTGCTGTGTACTGTATGAAAAAGGATATGCAGTCATTCTTGTATTTGTACTCTGGGAGCACCCAGAAATGAGTCACAGATGGACAGTGGGTGTCCTGAGCAATACACACTTGGCCAACAGAGAGTAGAAGAGGCGCTCAAAAGCAACCTAGCCTAATCTGGGGGGGTGGAGAGGGAAGAATGCAGATACGCATTCTAGATATGCAGATAGAAGATAAAAAGGGACATCTAAGTAAGTGATGAAAGAATATTGTTCATAGCTATAGAATCCCAAGATTTTTCCATCATTCCCCTTTTCTCTCTAAGCATTCTATTAGAGAATCTCAATAAATTTGAAGGGCAGCTTTGCTGATATTTATGGAGAACTCTATCAGCACCGCAGTACTGGTGAAAATCTTAACAAACAATATTCATTTGAAAATACTAAAAGGGAGAAGATGAAGGATATCACCAAGTGCTTTACTGGAGAATAAGACTCAGCATTTTGCTAGCACGAGAAAAACTACGCATACAGACAGTAAATCTTAGGGGACCTTGAAACCAAAATGGCTGAGCGCTTGATGCAATTGAGAATGGGAACCAAGAGAAAGATTGAAAAGGGGTGAAAGGTTCAAAGACTTAATCCCAGCTGCAACTTTCCAAACTGCTATGAACGAGGCAAGACCACACTACCACACCTGTGGCCAGAGCAGGGCACTGAGACACAAAATGATGAAAATCTGTAGAAAAAAAGAATTTGTTCTGAGAATTCTTGCGTGGGAACAGATGGGAAGAGTACACTCCATTTCAGATACAAAAATGCATACAGAAATTCAAATCAAAGATCACAGCCAGGCCACATCCAGCCCAGCAATTTGGCTGTGCAGTGTGTGCTATTTGAGAAGGGAATTTGAGGTAGAGAGAAAGATCAATACCTCTGCAACAGTTATGCTGAACTCAAATTGATGGTTGTATATTTACAAAATAACCCAGAAAGGCTTAGGCTTCTGTCTTTGTTCTTGTGTCAAGAGAAAGTTTTAAAAGAAATATTCAATTTGTTTTTCTTTTTCTTTCTTTCGAGATTTGAATTATTTTGTACTCCCTTAGCACATCCACTCTGCTGTTTATTTCACTTGAGAAGATTATTGTCAATCACCACCTAGGAGAGTGTTTCTATGGCTATAATGATCTTCATTTACTTTTCTTTCTTTCTTGAGTGTGAACAGAGCTAAACATATTACCGTTGAGGCTGTATCATTGGTTTACATGATGGCATTCAGTATTATAATTCCAACCATTCTTGGTTACTAACATTTCTTTCTGAACACTGTGCATAAGACTTCTCATGAATGGTTACAGTTACAGAAAGGAACTGGTTAAAATTATGACTCGTAGTTTGCAACAGCCCATAATCATAAACAATAATTTTAATCTACTATTGCAATGTCAATTAACTTAACTCTGGAGATAAAACTCTCAGGAGATCCCCTATTATCTGCTCCAGCCTTTACTAATTTTATAGTCCACTTCCTGTGGAAGATTTGCCAACTCACTGTTGCAGACCAATAGTAAATATACTGTAAGCTCTATCATTTATTTTCAAGTTGGCAAAACACTACCACATATTCCTACGTTCTGTGTCTTGGTTCTTTTCTGACCCAATACCTGCCATTCTCCTTATGCTCCAATTTGAAAAGAGCAGTAAGAGAAGAGACTTTAAGATACTTATCCTCTGCTCCAACATAGAGGGAAGTTAGGCTATGCACAGCTGTATTTTTTAAATTTTTCTAAAATGCTCTCAAAATGTTCTGGTGACAAAGGTTCCATTGCAAAGGTTCCCCAGGTATCAGACCTGTGACATATATCGATGTTTTCCTTAATATTAGACTGTATCTTCTTTCATCTACATTAGTAAATAGGCACAAATTTTCCAAATTTACATATATAAAGCCATATGCCTGTGTCTTCTCCATCTCAGGTTAAATAAATGAAATCCTTCAAATTCTCATCAAGTTTTCATTGGTTAAATCTCTTATTCTTTTTGCTCTCCATTGATTATGTTATTTTTGAAAGAGTGCCTATAAATGACATAGTACACAAGTTGATTTCTCACCATCACTGAGCAGAACTAGTTACTGTAAAATAAATACATTGCGTCCAACATTGTGAACACTGATTGTGCTTATGATAGATCACTACTCCAACCGTTTCTCTACAGACTTTTCACTGATACTCTGCCAGTTCTTTTCTTCTCTATTTCATATCTGTGCATTTATTTTCCCTCCTCCATGGTAGTGGTATGCAGTTGTTTACATTCAGCTTAATTTTCTCCTCATTGCTTCATTTCCGCAGTTTATCAGGAATGTTCTGAATTCTGGCCACATCCTCTAAAACTGTAGTAGGTGCTTAGTACCATCTGCAAACACTGTAAGCATGCTCTGTCCTTCCCCATCTTAATCATTAATGACAATATTGACAAGAACTGGCCTAAGGATGTGTGACAAGACTTGACTTCTAGTGCCTTTTTAATTTGACATGCTTATGTCCAGCTCAGTGTTCAGGAAAACACTTAAAGCTAAGCAGGTGCTTATGCTCTAAAGATCTAAACATACAAATTATTCCACTAAAGGAAAATTTTGGTTTCCTAGTAGCAAGGGACTGATATTCTGTATATATTTGACTGAAATACAAGTGAATTAGACTATCTGGCTCTATTTTACCTTCCTTCATGGAAAGTATACTTAAAGAATTCAGAGATCAGCAAACCATATTTTCCTTAAAAAAGACAGGCTGGTAAATGTCCATCATATCATCACTAAGTGGTTTAAATTAAATTACAGACTCTTGATTCATCAGTTTCCTTGGTATGAAAGAAGTTACATTACCCTAAAACACCCTGAACCATTCTTAGAATTCACTTTTCTCTATCCATTTAGGAATTAAAATCCCAAAATGCTGTAATAAACACTCAGGTGATTTTCAGCAACAGGAGCACCACTAAAATAAGTCTCCTGAATGTTATTAGGAAACACTCTTGTTCCAGCAGTAGGAGCTTCAGAAAGGACTGGCTGTGCCACTTGATCTGTTTTTTCCTCCTCTTCCTTCCAGTCTCAAACTGTCAGAAAGGATTTCTAGACTCAGTTCACCTCCCTCTCTACTTTAATCAATTAAAATGTAAAATATATTTTTGATATTTCAAAAAAATGTCATTTCCCCACTAGCCACTAAGATCCAAAGTCTGTCTAAGGTGGTAAGCCAATGGTAAGCTGCTAAAACTTTAAGGAGGAGATAATCAAGAAATAACATAGGTTTAGTTTCAAACACAAACATCCCAAGCAAGGAATATTCATCATTATAACCACAGCAAAGAACTTAAAACATGGGTGGAAGTGGCCTGTTGTTCTCATGAAAGCTAAATTTTTTCCTAAGAAACAGTGATAAAGCAGTAAAGTAGGTTACTTTCATTTTAATCACTTTTCCCTAGCTTCTTTAAGACGAAAAAAACAAACAACCAGAAGAAAAACCAGCACCACCAGACACCACCAAACACTTCAACAATTTATATATAAAATATTCAAGGAAAACATAAGAAACAAAGTGTATTCAATTTTGCATAAATACTTTCTCTGCCTAGGCAAATCTGTTGGCAAAAAACCCACCTGCATCTGAAAGCATAGTGTTTTACTAGGTAGTTTTCATATGATTGCAGCACTAGGAGCACCATGTTGCACATGGGAATATCCAGAGTTCACATGTCAAATGCCCTACCCTACTTCTTTGAAGCATCTGTAAAGATTTGTATTCAACACACTTTTTTTTTTTTTTAACATTTCCAGATTCTATCTTCAAAGAGTTTCTTTCAGACTTCTAATTGTTAAATGTATCAAGACTATCACTGATGTCCTTTTGCACTCGACTTTGTAGGCAAGATACAAAGAAAAGTTCTGCCTATGATGAGGTGAAGGCCAGAGCCCTGCACTTCAACTTTCTATTATGCATACTTATCACAGACAGAAGATTTTCAAACTACTTATGAGAAAATTGCTTTCCTCATTTTTTCTCAAGTACGAGAAAACAGCATTCTGAAAAAATTGTTCTACTTCTAAGCTTCCTGAAAATAAAAAAGAGTTAATCAAACTTATGTCTAAAAACCAAAAAAAAAATTGACAGTTTGTTTACAAATTTTAACAGTCTTATCTAATGAACACAAATCATCTTGTTAAAAAACAATGACATAGATATCTAGTTTTGAGAATGTTGACAAATTTGCACCTCTTATACGCCATCCTCCTTTTATTTTCCAGCATGTTTCCTTTCCTAACTACATACATGTAACTACAGTTGGCATGCTACAGAGGTCAACTGGACATTTTTACAGAGATGCTTTCTCCTGAGTAACAAGTCATGTCAGGAACAGCTTTTCAGTTGTTTGCAGTCAGACATAAAATCTACTTAAAATGCCCTTCTCTCCCCACTCTGTCTTGTAAAGTAACTTCCTTTGAGATCCTACATAAGTAAACGCTGTTTCTGCACCTGCTTAAAACTGAACTACTGTCCTTGGTATTCTTCTTGTCAAAGTTAGGTTTGTCCCTGGAGTAAGGAACTATCCTCTCAACTAAAAAATTTCTAAATCTTTACATAAACAAGGAAATATGATTCTTACGGTTACTTGTCATGCAGTATTTTGTTAATCAATATAAAGGGCCACGAATTTCTAAAGCAGTCCAGCGGTATGAAGTTAAGATAGGAGCAGTTTCTAAGATTTATCATCCACTCAGAACAGGTCTAAAACCACATTTCCCCAGTACACCTTTTGCACTTGCAAAGAAGCCACTCCTGTCTTTTTGTTTGCTATGAGACTTATATTTCAGTTGAAGAATAAAGTGGAAGACAGGACTCTAACCTGTTTTTTTTTATTATTACAAAAGTGGGACAGGGGTTTAACTTACCAGCAACGCTAGAACAAAACCTCGAGCTTAACACATACTAGAAGAACAAACCTGTCTGTGTAGGCAGTCTCTCATCTAGGAGCCCTAAAGACCATTCCTTACCTCTAGGCAGGCCTTTCAGTTTGCATCAGGTCGAATAAAGTCCTGACCAGCAGTTTTGCTTTTCAAGTTCACGGCACAGTTCTAGCCCCATATTTGTTTTTGGCAAAACTCTTGACAGTAGGAGAACCCACGTCTCAGCTTGAGAGGGCAGGAGGGCAGGATTTCACCTCTCAAGCTCTGTGCTGTAACCTAAGTCCAAAATGTGAAATATAACACGCTTATGTCCCCAGCCTTTATAGCCTGATAATCACTATTTTCATCTTTTTCCCTGCTCTTTTTTTTTCTCAGGAATTAAATAAAAGCGACACCAAAGAAACTTTAAACCAGTCTTGAAATACCAAATTCTAATTCCTACAGCAAACATGACTAAACTATTACACATAAGTACATTAAAGTTAATCCTATCCACTGATCTATAAGGTGTTATTTCTGCCAACAAAACAGTTGAGTCATAACTGTCCTCAGGACATTAAACTGAAGCTCATCCGTTTCAGTGAATTTACAATTTTGGCTTCTGAGCACTAATGCTAATACCACCAGATCTTAGAAAATGAGGGGAATTGCAAAAAGAGAATGTCTAAACGATTGCAACTGTGACCTTGTATCTGAATTATCAGAAGCTCCACGCACAAGAAGCAAACGTGAACTTGCTTCAGAAGTTCACAAGTGAACTTCAGAACACAGACCCACACTAAACCTCTCCAATTATTAAACCATGAGCCCTACAATCCCATTTAACACACTGAGGAACTGTGCTTAATAGTTACCATCCTCCTCGACCGAAAAGAGAAGAAGGAGAGAAAAAGACACTCAAAAGCGTGGCAGAATCTAGAGGGTTCAAACCATGTCATGTCTCCTCAACACACTTCTGGTCAGCATAAGTCTGCATGGAGTAGCATCAGGTTGCTTTTACATTCCTTCAGTTCCCAATAAAGAGGAATTAGACTGTTCTTGCAAACCTTCTTCAGAGTTAAAATGCAACCACCCAGCCACTGACAGCTTTCCAGCCAGCCAGCCAGGGAAGTGCTTCATCTCCACTGGGAGGAGCCGCTAGAGAATGAGCTAAAGCTGTCTAGTTCTGAGCAATGGGTTACACTGGCTTTGGTGACCTCCCCAGCTGTTTTCCCATCCCTGATCCTCCACAGAAGGTGCTACGCTGACACCAGACTGACAAGATAGTTATTGCCTTACTTCATTAAGAGGCGTGTACGACACACATTCCTAGAGGGCCAGTGATAAGCACCCCTCCAGCATTACCAGCACGCTTGACAGCTGAAGTTAAACTTCGCCTAACTCTCCCGACACCCTTTATCAGGCCCCAGGGCTCCTATGCAGCCTGGCAGACACTTTTGGTACTCTGCCTTACAGGACTTATCAGGTGGGCGAGCGCTGCGCCAGGTCCTGCTGCAGGTGGTTGGGACTGTGCTGCTGCAGCTGCCTAGCAACAGATGTTTCTGCATGCCCATCAGGAGAGGGTCAGGGAGGCCAGAGATAAAACCAACAGTGATTTTCCACTGCTTCATCGCTGGATAACAACCCTATAAACTCCTCTAAAGTAATCAAAGCCTGTTTCTAAGAAAGGATTCTGTTCGAGAATTAACCAGCTAGAGATTAGATCCAGTTTTTTGTCAGCCAGGTAAGCTTGCTGAAAAATTCCTAGCTTACAGCTGTGGTTAACACAACCCATCTTCCAGGATAGAAAAATCTTTGATTTTTCCTTCTAAGAATCAGTTATACAATGGACTCTGAAGAAAAAACAAACACTGGGAAAAGAACTGGAAAGCAAAATTCAAATTACTGATTCAGTCAAATATTTCTCAGAAATAAAAACTAAAGCTCCACATAAGCTTAGGCATATAAGTGAAACTTCACATAATTGTACATTTGTAATGAAGAGATTATATTCATAGTAATTAGATAATTAAGTTCAAAGCCTCAGCAGTGCATAGGAAATGGCAAAAAGCTTTATTTTTAGATATGCAATACTGAAAATTTATGGAGTACACATCAAATCTATAATGCTTAAGAGGCTCTGCTGTTTTGACCCACATGAATTTCTCTCCATGCCTCCTCTAAACACCCTTCTCACACTGATGGCCACACAGGATTTCCTTTCCTCTAAAGATGCCCTGTTTCCACTTACATGCTGCCCACCAGAAACAGCAGGGTAGCCAGCTGCAGCTAGAAGCACTGTTGTTGGGGGTAAGCCAGTTGCTTATTTTTAAGACCATGCAGTCTCCTTCATTCAAATCTGCAAAAAGGGCAACCCACTAGTGCTACAGCACTACTTCAACTGAGACACAGATGTTGCTGGCATAACCGGAATGTCTCGGGTATCCCTGAAAATAGTTGCTAAAAGCCATTAAAAGGGTGATGAGACGATCCGGGCCTCCCCACTCTGTCATATATTGCTGAGCCCAAATAGGTCAGGTCTTCCTTTCTCAAACTTTCTTCCTACAGATGCACAATCCCATGGGACCAATCTTCTCCACTGCCACATCTCTGCTCTCTAAATCCTAATGCCGAGCTTTTCCCTTCTTGTCTGCCTATTTCAGACAAGCAGCTGGGAGTTCACTTGAGCGGATTGTTTTGTCTTCTCAAACCCTTTCAGCTTGCTATTCCCTGATTCCAAAAAAGTCTGCAACAGGAAAGAGGAATGGTGGCATTTCTGTAGATACTGCCTGCCACTGGATGCACAGCATGCTCAAAACCTTAAAATCTATAGGAGGCAAAGGCTATGTTCCTTCAACTGTAAAACAGGCAGTTTATTTGTAAGTATTCAGTTGTGTGTGGTTCTTCCAACTGTTACGATGCAAAGTGCTTTAAAAGAAGATCAAGTGTACTAAAAGAGATGCCACTTAGTGGCATTTTTTGTTGCTACTCACACAAATACGCTGAAGAATACAAGAAAGACTAAGGAAGACAGAAGAGGACTCGCTAAGAAAGCCAAATCCTCCCATCTGCAACACTCTTTTCCCACTGGGCTAATGTTGGAGAGTTCCTGCAGCCCTTCTGAAGAAGGATTCAGCTTGCCTCACACTGCAGACTGGAACCAGTCCAGTTGCAATAACGAAGCCACACCAGTGCTCTCAGCCAAAAAAGGGAGGCCACTGCCCAGCCACGACTCCTCCCTTCCCTAACTCCAACTCCTCAGAAGACAGGTTTCTGGAAAGTTTTACAAGAGTGTCTCTGTATCATTATCTCTTTAAGAGGTGCAGCACCTGTGGCTTTTGAAACATTCAAAGTAACATTGGAGAGAGAACAGGCAGGAACAACAGAGCTTAGTAAGGTAAAAGCATACCCAGCCCCTGAATTCCATCATTCTTGATGCTAATTTAAAATTGATAAAGTGCTTTGCTAACTTAGAAAAGAAAATTCAGTTTGATTTCTTCGTTCTGTTGAGGGTAGTAATCAAAGCTGCATGGACAGAGAACACTCACACAGGGTACACTTCATCTTTCAAATTTTAGTTGCTGTTTGGCAGCTGTAGTCTGCCTTTCCAGCCCTCTGTGGGATGAGTAAAAGGACTATATTGTGAATATTAAGCTCAACTTTAGTCCAGCTTTTCTAGTGCTCACACTGTGAAGCTGGGTGTGCACTTACACTTTCTGCTCTTCTGTACCTGTATCTCTCTCAGCACCTCCACATCCCCCAGACATTCACACTCCCAGAGGGGGGTGGAAACAGGGCCAGAATTTGTTGATTCAGAAAAATTCTGTGAAGTTCAAGAAAAAAGAAAGAAAATCACAGACGGGGCACTATGAAATAACACAGAAATGAAGAAAATTAAAAGTAGGAAGGGACAACCTGAGCTCAGTAAGAGAGAGTCTGAACCTCTATGTGTAACAGAAATTACACTGAAGTATAAGAAAGCACAGCTCCGGCCATCCACTTTGCTATTTTCACAATCAAATTAAGGACCCTACCAATTCTGCCATGGAAAAGTTTGTCCTCTGCAAGTGTTTAGCTAGGTAAGATCACAGCCCCAGCTGCTGCCCACATTTCTGTAAAAGGAACATTGCTGTCTTTGTTGCGTGGCAGACTTAGCAGCAGCAGATACCATGGAAGGCCTCAAAGAGATAACAGGCGTATTATCAGCAGTGAGTGCGAGACCTTTTCTTGTGAAAGCCTTACTTTTTTCAGCAAGCTCTCCAGACATCCCACTCGAGGTGTGAAAGGCCTGGAAACTGCTAGAGCCACTTCTGCTGTTTCCATTTTAGCTATCCACAGAAAAGCAATTACAATGTCGCAATGTGCATCTTACTAAGAAAAATCTCAACACTCTCGCATTTATTCTGCACTCAAAAATACTGTTGCAGTGCCAGAGCCAAACAATTTTCCTGCACTCACTGCTCTTACACATGGTCCTTTATCTAAGCACAGAACACAAAAGTGAGATTACTTCTGCATAGTAACACTTTGGCATTAAATATTTGCAACACTCATATGGTGAGCTCACAGAGCATTCTCCAGCACAGAAAGCATCATGGAGTCAAACAAATGCTTTAGGTCTTTCAGAAAGTGAATAAGCCTTTTCTACTTTCCATCACCCCTGCATTTAGTAGGATGAAATTCCTACCAGCACAAATCTCCCTTTGTGAGTAGTTTTAATGTAATGCGTGTGAGTGGAAATCCTTGCAATATGGCCAGGTGTCCTCCTTTCACTTTATCGTGAGGATGCCAACCTCCAGCAGATGAGGGTGGTGGGCAGACAGGAGCAAGAACACGGTAAGCCATCACAGTAAGATTCATCAAATCTCATGTATATTTTTATCAGGTTTTTTTTTTTCACCTCTCACTTCTTACTCTGAAACTAACAAGTATCAACATGGAAAGCACAGGACCCTGCTCTTCATGGAACTAAACCTCAGAAATACTAAAGATGTATGAAAGACAACATAATTGCATACTTTTGCATGTGCTATGAAATACACCCTGTGCACTTGCAGTCTCATTCTCCTGGAAGAGAGTATAGGAACAATCATGAATACAATGAAGCACACATGGCTTTCATCTCCACTATCTGCATTGCTTACCTTCATTAACTGCATGAGGCTTAATAATGCAACAAGTTGAGTTTGTGAACTGTGCACTGCTGGCTGGTCCACGACCTCCACTGGAGGGAAAGAACAACTCCAGCTCCTGAAAACAGTTGCAATTTAACATGTTTTAGTTTAATCAAGTTCCATACACCAGCTTTTAGCCAACAACATCCAAAATATCCAGAAGATAAACCTTAATTACAGATTTTTGTGCGACAAATACTTTTCCCCCTATAATATTCTCTCAAATGTATCTTCCCCTCTCTGGCACCACTGCTACAACCATAAAAATATGATTTGAATATTTGTTACAATGTCTTCCTTTTCACTTCTGCAACACAATCTGTTTCCATTCAGAGCATTCAAAACGCTACTGCTACAACCATTTGGTAGAGGTGTTCCTAGCTTTCTGAATTCTCTCTTTCTCTCTCCTCAGTATCTTTCCCAAATCCACTCCCATAAACACACTCTCTATCTTCTCTCTTCTCACATCATCTTTTTGGCTCTATGAGCAAAAATGCAAGTACCATCCATTTATCAGTATGCTTTCTTTCCATTTACAAAACTGACCTCCATCCCATTCACTTATGTTTTTTTCTGTTGTCTTAAACAACTAAACTTTATCTAAAATTGTTGAGTCACTCCTTGTGCCTTATTGACCCCATGATGACTCCTGTAATCCTTACTTGAAAAATTACACAATTCAAACTAACGGATCTTTCAATGGAAGGAAAAATGTTTTCTGTTTTTCTCCTAACGAATGATCCATATTTTAGGTGGGTATATCTGAGACACAAGCATTCATTTCCTACATTCTTCTACTGATAAAATGGTGTATGCCTCAAAGACCTTGTCCCCCTCGGTTAGCTAATGTTTACTCTAAATGAAACAGTGAAAAGCCAGGAAAAGCCAGAAAAATATTTATAATATTAAACACTTTCTTTTATCTATTCAAACTCATAAAAGAAAAATAACTAAATAATGCTGAAGGACTAGGATAATGAAACACCAAACTAAAGCTAAATGAAACCTTAAAAAGAAAATTCTTTTCCTTTCCCTTATGATCCGAAGAAATTCCAAAATTTGGCCTGCAGAGAGTCTCCAGCTTAAAGTATACTTCAGACATACTTTCACTTGTCATTTAGCCTCCAAAAGAAAAATTCAGTCTTCCACGCTAACTGTTTAGTTTACAGTACATTCATTAGATGCGGCTGGGACTTTGCTTTTCCTTCAGAAGTGTTCATTTAGGTCCCTTTATCTTATATTCCTTTCTTTTCAGCTAAGCTTCTGCAAGGTGCAGCCAACTAGTTTCCATGGCAACTGTTATACAGCCATATAATACTGGGCCTACTAAATTAAAATAGGCACATGGGTATTCAATTCACAGTTTCGGTTGATTTATCGAAGATTGCTATCAGCAATACCACAAAAGATGCACACACCTGCAAAAGTTCAGCAAAATAATCCAACAGTCATAAAAATACTGCAGATGGATGGGGCCTTCATACAGCAATTAAAGAATAATGAAATGTAAAAAGCCCAATGAACTTGAGCCAAAATACATAATTATGCTTCTAATCAAAATTTTATGCTAATATATACCCTTTTTCTACACTCTTGGTTAAAAAGCTGGCACAGTTGTCATGGCAGTACACGGGAACAAAGAGAAACTTTCACCCTTATATATGAAGACGTCTAGCTATATAACCAGAACTACAAAGACCTTTCTGACTAAAATTCTCCTTCATCAGAAAAGACCAATTTCATCCGAACTTCTCCTGACTATGTACCATCTTTGTCAAGTTTGCCAGCAGCAGTATTTCAGGCCCAGCATATGATTTCTTGTCAAAACCAGAGACCCACAGAGAAGATCCAGCAGCTCAGGCACAGTGCAGATAAGTGAGATGAGTGCTTGACCGGCAGAAAACCAGCCATGCTTTGGAGTTGGCTTGCTACACAGCCTAACAGCCAGCCAGAAGAGGCTGACCAACTGTGCCCTCACCACCAGTGTTTAATCTCTACATGTATTTTCTAGTCTACAGTACTCAACATCTTATAAGGTATTCTGGGGCAGGTCTCCCTCCAGCTGTCTTATTGCAGCTTTTCCAATTTAAATAGAGGAAAGAGCAAGAAAGCAACAACTGGTAGCTTTTCCCTGCTGGTCTAGAGCTAAGATAACACACTGCAATACCAATCAATCATGAAGTAAATTTTATTCTTGCCATCACATATCAGCATATCTACTTCACAACACACACAAATAGTCACCTCAATTCTGTAGAAATGCTAGTAATATTTATCACCCAGTTCCAGGGCTTTTTCTTAACACTAAGGAAAGACACGCTGCAAACAAAGCAAAAGGGAACTGAATTCCTCAAAGTCAGGCCCACTGTATTACTTCTCAAAACACAAAACAATAATGTGGCTGTTTTCATAATTAGCCATTCTGAACAATGACCGCTGAAAAAAGCAGGCTGCAGGCAGAGAAATAGTGAGAGCTGTGGAGGAGAACAAGGTAAGTGAAACACAGCAGGGCACAAAAGAATTTAATTGTTTAACCTTTCTTTTTACGACCAACATTGGTAGGCTATAGGTACATTACACAGACTATGCAATTAACTCAATGTTTGTAATGTATTGAAGACATTAAAAATAACTAGGCATGCTCTCCTGATCAAAGGGCCCAAGGTTCCCCTTTGTGACAGAGATAAACAATGTTTCTGTTTCAAACAGTTTATTTTTCCATGCTAAAAAGAATCCACTAAGAACAGTTAAACTGTTTCTGAACTCAAGTGGTGGGAAAAAAAGATGAATTCCTGACCCAGCTGTTACCAGGTAAAGTTACAATAAACCTCTAGTCAAGAAACAGTCAAAAACTTACTTGAGCAGCTGAAGCAACTGAATCTGGGCCATGAGCTGCATTTCTTAGGCCATCAAGTCCAAAGTTTGCTCTAATGCTGTCTGGTGCATCAGTCTGAGCCACAGCAGAATTTGATGGCTCCAGTAATGTCTTCCATTTACAAACTGCATCATCTCCTAAGATTTCCATAGCAACAATGGGACCACTCGTAATAAACTGGAGAAGCTCACTGCAAAATGGAAATAGCACATGGTGATCCACACTACAAATTAAAACAAAAAAACCCCATATAATCCAGTGGAGATGCTCAGAACTCAATTTGGCAAGGTCTTGAGCAACCTGATCCAACCTTGAGGTTGGCTTTGCTTTAAGGAGGAGGTTTGACTAGATCATGTGCACACATTCCCATCTTCTTAGGGTTGTAGAAAAAGAACCAGATAATAAAAACTTACTCAAGCTATTGTACAGTATGTTAGATTTCAAAATAATTTTTAAAAGATCAGTACTGGCAACAGTCAAAGAGACTTTGCTAGCCATTCGGCTGACAGGAACGATTCCTAAGCATGTCTCTTTTGCACAGTAGGATTTCAGGATTTCTACAACACTGCTCACTGTGAAGACTAATCCTGAATATTAAACAATTTTTTAATTATGTTCTTTAATATGAAAAACATTTTTTCCAAATAAGTAGAATTGTTATTTCTCCCTACTTTTCACTAGACTTATACTAACTAGTGAACTTGCAAACTAAATCTGAATTTAAAGACAAGTAATATAACGCTAGATAAAAATGATTTGGAGATTTTACATTTCACTGCCTTGAAGATTCTTGTTCTATTTGATTTGTAATGCTTTATAACTATTTGTTTCTAATTTAGAGAAAAATCCTGTGCAGAAGATGTAGCCAATAGGACTGCAGGATGGGAAACAGGCATCACAGTGGACAAAGGCTACAGTTCCTCAGATAATTGCCATTAGTGTAGACAGACATCTGTGAAGTAACACTACAGGCAAAATTCTTGCTTATTTATCAACATATTAAAACAGGCTTATCTAGCAAAGAAAAGGCAATTCTAAATCTTTCTCTGATCTCCAATATGGTCAGACATAGCCTGGGGTTATGTCTGTGTGAAAGGCTTGAGCTTGGACCACAATAAATCAGGTGCTGTTGCAGGAGAGCACCTGGCACATCCTGATGCTCAAGCAACTCATGACAGTAGAGAAACCAGGTCTTTTGACCAAGCCAGTGCAAACCCAGGTTCCAACACGGCTCCACCCTCTTCCTAAAAGGAGGCAGACCGCCAAGTCCAGTGAGAGGAAAAGAAAGTTGTTTGTTGGCACTTTCGGGTGAAGTAGACAAGTCACAATCTCTGGTTCATTAAGCATCAATCTGCTCAGTTATGGAAAGACTGAGATTTTTCATGTTAGGTAGAGCAGTCTATCATCACAGATGTTTGATGTTTTGTCCAAGGGTAGCAGTACAGTAAACAACTGCCCCACGCACTATCCATTCAGTTACTTACGATTTGGGGTACTTACTACCAAGTCAGTTTTCACAGATAAGTATTCCCTCCTAAGTCTCATTACCTGCAAGCTGTACCCTGATCCTGAAGATGCTCCTTTCCTTGGCTTTGAAAAGTTTTGCCTTACTAGGAGCAAAGAGACACCAAAGACATTCCCTTGATATCATCAGAGTGTAATGAGTGTGAGAGAAAACCCTGGGTAGCTGAAATAAGGATCTGTCCCTGGAAGAAGATGAAGAGGGTGCATACTTTGCAAAGAGCTCCACTCAACTAAGACAAGTTCCAATTTTCCCGTGGTCCTGCAGTATCAAGTAAGGTAAATGAATCCTGTGCATTCAATAAGCTTAATACATGTCAAGTTGAAACTGATATACCTACTTATAAAAAGGTTTTGATTGATGGTCTATGTAGAAATCAGCTGCTTCTTTTCTGAAAGATTAAAAAAGTATAGATATATATAGAGATGATATAGACAGATATAGATACACACATACATATACATAAACTCCCCTGAAAATTACAAATTATCATTCATCAACATGTTTCTACAGGTAATGTCTTCCCAAGCTGGACAACCTGTGGGGTGTTCATGCCTAATGACAGAAAATACATTTAACTTTCTGTAATATTTTGTGTGTGTAGCTTGTAGCAGACTCCTCCTTATGCTCCTGCTCTGGGAAGGAAGCATTTACTGAAGCCTGTAGCATGGACTTTCAGGGTCACTGATGGTCCCCACATTCTCAGGCTGAGAAATAAATGCAGCAGAGTCACCTTCTCACCATGCTATACGCTGTTAATGTTGTTTTCATCTTTCATCTCAGTTTGTGTGTATGTTGGTTAATGAAGTCTGTTTTTTAATGCATAAACAAACAATTTATCTGCTTCACTGGAACTTATTTCCTTATCAAGGCTAGTGTTTGATTACACTGGTGCACAACAGAATATTGCTTAATCTGGTTTCTATTCAGTATCCTAAAATGTTACAAGTCATATAAGCAGCACAACGGGCTCCAGAATAAAACTTGCTTTCCCCCACACTCTCCTACTTGAAAACTCAATTTGGTCTTGCGCTTTCTGTCAATGAACACAACAGTTACTAAACACTGCTTTCTCCCAAAGCAATGGGGCTTCTGTAACGAGGAGGGCTTCTTACATTGCCAGGCAAATAAAGGCCACCAGGCATACACAGTGTGCCTGTACCACAGCTGTTGCTTAGCCTTTACTCGGGTACTGGAAGCAAAAAGATACCCTTTTCAGACAGGGTGGTGGCTCTCTCCAAGCTCTGCGTTGCCACAGTTAGGCTGCTAGCAGCACTAGGTTCGGCTACCCAGCTACACATGTTTCAGGAACCATGGTGTAGACCCACCATCAATCCACCGCTGGTCATACCATTCTGAGGCTTTTTACTCCAACACCCCTTACAGCTAGAAAACCTACTCTCTTTCCTGCTTTTTTCTCCAGGTGCTTCTTATGTTTAACTCTTGCTTACTGCACTGCTTTTTTGGCATGGCAACACTTAGAAAAATCCATGGGGGTTTTCAAGTCTAGATCTGTTCTTTTGCAGCTTCAAAATTCCAGTTCAGAAGTGCAACCCTGGTCTTAGCTTGCTCCAAATCCTGGTGTGTACTTCTTTCAGAAGCTGGAATTTGTGCAGAAGGACAAGCTCTTCAGGAGCATTGACAGGTGAAACCAAGCAATATTGCTCACCCCCAGTCTAAATACAAAGTTCATAATCAAAGCAGAGCTGCAGGGAGAATAGATTTTCACTTAGAAAATTGTTTTTAGATCCAGAAACAGACTTTTGATTTTTCTTCTGGTGTCCATGATTTTGCTTCCTTTGAGCAGCCCTATTTACTTGAATGAATTACCTGCAAGTTTTTCAAACAACAGATTCCAAGTCTGAACAAAGGCACGGTTCTGTAATCTGCAATGCAACTTTTCACATCTCTCTCCCATTTGCAGCCCCGATATTGCCAGAGGAAAGAAAGAACCTCAAGAAGAACCCAAGAAGAATTTAATTTTCCTAACCTTGACAAATATTTGAACAATCACAGCTTTCTCCAGCTTTTTTATCAAAATGACCACCTGCACACTGGAACTGAATAATTTCTGGTTTGTTGCTTTCAGTTCAGTGCAAGTATAAACAATTCAAAATTCAAAATATTTTCACTGACCACACAACTAATAGGTTTCCCCTCGATTTCATGAGTAAGGCAGAAACAGGATTTAAAAATGATGCTAGTCACAGGAACTCTTGCAATCTCAGCTTCAAACCTAGATTCTGCAAATAGCCTAAAGGTTTTGTTTACAATTCAGTATTTCACCAGAAAATCCTCCTCTGAAACTAATTTACCAAATAATTTTGGAAAGCAAGTATGAAAAAGGTATGCAAACAGGTTAAGTATTATCATTTCTTAACGCAAAGAAATATTTGAAGGACATTTTTCTGGAACAAATTGAGATCTACTACTCAGTTAAGAATTCCTATTGCAATAAATACAAAACTGCAGTTGTGCTGTATAACATAGTTTCTTTTTCATTTCATCTCTCTCATTAGTTGTCTGCTTTTAAAGAATGGAAAACAGTCTTCATATGTGAATAATAGACTGAACTGACATATCATTAAATGAAGAGACTAGAGAGCTGACCTATCAAAGTAGGTGCCCGCCTTCACTTTCATATCTTGGCTACAATTTCTACAGAAGGCATGAATCTACTTAACAGCAATTGCCAGACAAACGTCAGTAATAATCCCTTTAAAGAAATCAGTATGATGATACTGGTTTGAACAAGCCTGTCTGCAGAGGTCTAAGGGTAGAAGACTTTGGCAAAGTCTGTTTATGGTTCTATCATTTTAAAATGGCACTGAGTACATAGTACGCAGAGAAACCACAAACACTCAAGACACCATTTTATATCTATTCAGTATCACAGCCCAATCTTGTGCTTAATAATAGTTTTTAATTATACAAGAGAAGCATAAATTATTATATAGCAATAAACCATAAAAGTTTGAGTCTCAAAGTTTTTTCCCTTCAGTGTGAGTCAATTCTAAAGCATGTGACTTGACTCAACAGTTCTTCAAGTTCTCAGACAGACACAGAAATAAAGAACCACCCAACATAACACTTCAGGATCATATCTCTCAGACTGCAGGAGAGCAAGCTGAAAAAAGCTGGTTTGAAAGACATTGTGAATTGTAAATCAGTATTAGAAACCTGACTGAACTCACAGAGTGGAGTTGTTTGAAGGAGGATCTAGGACCAGCATTATCAAACATTGCAGCGGGTGAATGCAGAGACAAGAAGAGAAAGTCACATAGTTGTTTTATCAGTGTTTCAGAAACCAAAGAAGGTTTTGGGGTAGAGGAAAATTGTTTCTGACCTCACACACAAACCACAAGAACACAGCAAAAATGGTATTATGTAAGACAGATAGCTTTTCTTTTCAAAGACACGTTGTATATGAACAGGTTTGGCAAAGCAGCAACAGAGAACTAGAAGACTTCCCCAAAGTTACTGCACTAGGGTAAATTAATTCAGTTTTCTATCCTCTGCAGCATGCTTTTTCTAAATCTTGTAACTCAGTGAGGAAAATGGAGAACAGCGAAGGTGGGGAGGGATGAGGAAGATGCATGAGTAAAATCTGTCCAACCCTCCAACAACATCAGAAGATCATGTGCTTTGCTTGGGACTTCCAGCCATTAGAAAGCAAAGAAATTTGGGTTCTGAGAGCACAGATTAAGCCAATGGATTTACTGAGAATGAACAAACCAACTACTTTAAAGACAACAGCGTTATAATCAGCAGTATGTTTTGTATCAGGAAGCCATGAGGTGAGGAGGTACAGACATGTCAGTAGTAAATACTGCTGAATTTCTAAAGTTATGGTAGTAACCTTGGATTCATACAGAGCTATTATATATTTAATCACCCATACTCATTTGCACCTTTTAATACTTAGCTTAATTTTCTACATGATTTCAGAAACCTACATGATTATGAAACAGATGAGTCTTCCTTCTATTACTCACCGGGATGTATTTGATGTGTGGAATAACACAGCATAGCTTCAGAGAACATTCTTAACTGCAAAAATAATATTTAGATACAATAGAGCTAACCTTAAAAATTCCTTACCTTGAAAGTACCATCATTTTGGCCTTAGTTATTGTAAATCCTGCATTAATAATGATATCAATTAATTCTCCAATCCTGGGCATTGCATCAGGTTTAATCAGAGCCAGAGTTCTGGAGGAAAAATAAACACACAAAAAAAAGTAGAAATACACAGCCAACACTACTTTCCTTAGAGCATTTGGTGTGCATGTTGAGTTTATATTCAGTCAAAAAAACATTACATCAAAGAGAGAAATTCTGCCACAGAAAAACATCCTAGTCCCAGTGTCTCATCAATTTCCATGCTGTTCTTGAATGCCTGCAGAAGACACTATTCTGATAACCATGAGCTTTGCACATTACAATTTCCCTGGCTTTCTAAACCAAGTCAGCCCACAGTGTTCCACCAGCAGTCATTATTTACTGGCTTCTCTCTTCAATCTCAGAGCAAACTATTTGGCCATGTCTTCCTAAGCTAGTGTTTACCTCCATAGCTCCTCACTCACAGCTCTCAGTTAGAACATAACTGATTTGCTAATATCTCCCTACACTTGCACAGCTCCCTTTTCCCCTAATGTTAATCATTATATACATAACAACAAAGCTGTTAAGGTTTCCTGTTTAAAAATACTACTTGATCATGTGCCTCTTCCATGAAACTCAAAGTGAAATGATTGTTTTGTTATTACTTTTAAAATATTTGGAGGCCTCAGTGAGAAGAAGGTCCTATTGTGTGCTTGGTACAGTACAAACACTTCATGGTATACAATATGCATGCCAAATAGCTGGCACTGTTAACAGACATAATAAAAGGTTGGCAGAGGAGGTATTACGTCTCTTATACTGACTGACAGCTATATTCTAAGGAACATCAACCAAAAACTTCTCTACACTCTCCCCCATATCTTTGTTTCCAAGTACGTCCTGTCTTCTTGACAATTATCTTTTTATACTATACATCCCCAAGGCCAGGACTGTTTCATTAGTGCGCTTTGCATAGCACCAAGTACACCATCAGCACTAAACATATTATTAATCAAAAATAACAAGCACAAAAAGGTCTGTAAAATGGCATTTTCTATTTGCATTCATCTTGTGGTGAGTCAGCTTCAAATGTGCTCAGCTTACAAATGAACAGATTTATTCAGCCCTGTATCTCAGAAACTCCACGTCTCTGGCAATCCTAAAGATCTCTTTCCATCTTGTATACTGTTTCCAATAATGAAAGCTACCCAAGATAGATTTTTATTGCAGTACTTCCCTAAATGAAAAGCAAATAATTGCAAACTTCTCATTTTATACACCAGCATAGCATGGAAAGCAGCCTTTAGGTTAGCAGCAATATATTCTAGACAGGCTAGATATGCTGAGGTTACAGGACATAAACTTCCACTACCTTTACTTTGAACATTAAGTGACCCCAGATTGACAGATGTTTTTGGAACAGACAATCTATTTCACAGCAAATCTAAAGGAAAGGAGGTTTTAGGACCAGGAAAGGTAAAGAGGAAAATTTGAAAGCATGTGACATTTCATCTGAAAGTAAGGGAGAGGCGTAGATGAGCTTCAGAAATAGAGATTTCCTTAAGCATCATGATGCTCATATACACAGACCAGTTTAGGCCCAAATCTCTTGGGAAATATCACACAAAAAGACTGATGGACCAAAGCATTGCCAGAAACCGCATGACAGTAGTCAACCAAGCCTATCCTTCAGTCTATTGCAGTGCAAATTAAAGTTGGTTTAGACCTATCTTCAGATCACGCAAGGCTGACCTCTGGCCAGTATTCAACACAGTCTGCAAGCATACTCCATGCAGCCTAGAGGCTGTAGCCTCTTCCCTGAGGATTTCACAGCTCCACCTCATTTTGTGATATTGACATATTGATATGACAGGATGTGCCACGTGCATCAAGGCACACGAGTGGGAACAGCTACGCGCTTGACTGATGACACGTACCCACCCATTCACACAAGGCATGACCTCCATCCTGGAACAAGAGGTTCTCAACTCTGTCGTTAACTGTGACCAGTAAGGATTAAATCACTGGAACAAGATCTCCAGTGCCGTTTGCATTTTTTTGAGAAATAATTTTTTTTTCAATCTATGCTACTACACAGGCGATTTGAGATTTGCTACAGCTAGGAATAAACTGTCCCTTACTTTGCTAATTTCAAGCTTTCTAGTAAAAATGTAATTCCTAGCAATATGTAATGAAATATTACATTATGAAGCAATCTACCTAGAAGATATTAATACAAACTGTAATGAGCAACTCTTATAACATCTTTCCTGTAACACAGATAAATAAACTTTACCATTTCAGTGTGAGCTTCTCAGAGGTATGCAGGATAAGAAAAGTATAAATCAGGATGCTGAAGACTGCTTCTGAGATTGGATTTTGATTCATGTGCCCTATTTTTAGTTTTAATTAGGAATATATTTCTTGTGGTTTGACATGATTCAGTCTGCAAAGTATGTTTTGAAACAGTTTTAAATCTAGGAACAAAGGCGAAAGAATAAAAATTAAGCTTATTTGCTTACATTTTCAGAGAGACTGTTCGACAGTACTCCAATGAGTACTGAAACATCAGAAGATGGGAACTGATCAAAGGAACGGTGCACAAAGCACGCTGCAGCTATGCTTGTGAGATCTATTTAGTTCTAATAATAGGACTGTTGCATGTACAGTAGCTTAGGTCTTGCAGGGGAAGAAACAATGACTTTGTCAATGACTGGAAGAAGCATAATAACATAGCCAATAAAAAAAAATATATATTCAAATCTTCCTGTTTGAAACATAAGCTTTCTAACACCATTTTTAAACCCAGTGATAGTAACTAAGTATAGTCTACCTAGACAAGACATACTACTTGGACAAATGTTTACCTCGGGTTACAACCCCTCAGGATCACAAGTGAAAGACTAGAGAAACAGAAGTCCCATGCCAGTGATCCCATAAGTGGTACACACTGCAAGTAAGCACATGCTTACTTACACATTTCAGTCACTGTTTGTGACTATTTCTTTATTATGCGCTGGGAGGGGAGCAGGGAAGAACAACACTGAAATATTTAAAAATTGACTCAAGACAGAAGAAAAGTAGATGTAGAAATTGAAACTCCATAGAGTTGTCTTAATTTTGGCCCCGTTGCAAATGCAGCCTCTTGACACATCTGTTTTGTACCTTATGTATCTGGAGTCACATTCACTTGCTTTACTGACAAAAACAAAGGTCCCTAATTCAAAATGTCCAAGATTTTTGATACACATTCCTCAGTCCCCCTCAAAGGTCTTTGCTGAGCCTGTCTGCATACACACTCCGTGACCAAAGAATGCATTTCCAAAGTCAAACTAAACTGCTGATAGTCCTGTACAAAGGCATGAAAAAGATGGGAAAACATTCTGCCTCATACAACATCCTTAAAATTATTAATAGAATTCCAACCACAGATTATTTTAGGAATTACCACAGATTGCAGAAATCTTAATGTATCTGTTTAACTAATCACTGATATAAAATCGGCTAGGACCAGGCCAAAAAGACAAATACCTCATATGCAACTCTTTTGCCAAAGAACTCTTTTAACATGACCCTGTTTACCCAGTAAAAGCTTCTGTGAAGAAACTGGATTTTGAGTATCCCTTGCCTGTTTAAGACACCTTTCACTGTGTTCCTTTGGGCTATTCTGAATATGTAACACCCCTTGCATATCTACGTTATCTTTCAGCCAACATTCCTAAAATGTTTTCCAAACAGCTGACATGTCACAAATTCCCTTCCTTCCTTTTGTAGAACAGTACAAAAACTCACTGCCTCCCATGACTACTTCATTGACACAACTATAGTGTTGCTGTATAGACAGCAACTTACTTTACTAGAAGAAGAAAATGTCATTTTTTCACAAGCAGCCTTTTCTTGGTATAACTGCATCAGCACCAGGACTTATGCTAGTTTAGGTAGAGCAGGAAATACACAACTGTAAAAAGTTACACTGATATAAAAACCAAACATAAGACAGATGTAATCTACCCAAGGCTCCACGGAGTACCAGAGAGAGGAGTCACATACACAGAAGCCGTCCTCTGGTGTTGTCCACCTCCTTTGTTACTCTTCCACCATTCCCAGCCCCAGCTTGGAGAAAAAGTACCAGAAGAAATACTTCTGGAGAGATGCTATAGTAGTCATTTCCAAGGCAGGGTTTTTGTGAAGTTAAGACAAAGATGTACATTAAAACTTGCAGTTCTTCCTGTATGTGTCTGCTTGTGTACAATTCTCCAAAAAGAGTTTCAATTAAGCCCAGTTAGGGAGAGGGAACAAGAAAGCAGGTGAACAGGGCTCATTAGAACATCATATGTAAGAAAACAGTCTGTGCTCTTTTAAAAATAAACTGGAGCAAAATACCAAAAATTTGTTAATTTGTAAATTCAGAGATTACCTGCACTGCAGTCAAACCAGATTTAAATTCCTTGTAAATTAATTTTATTGACAGTGTCTTCTGATATGTTTTTCTGGTATGGGCTCTTAAAATCTTTTCCAAAGCAAGTCTCTCAACCAAAAAGAGATGACTGGTCTTATCTTCATCCACTATAAATGAAATTTGTCTTAAGAAACAAGCCTCTAATTTTTATTGCTGTTCTCACTCTACTTCCTGTCCTTGTGCACAGAGAGTCTAGGAGACGCTAAAAAAAGTCTCAGAAAAAATCCCCCACAGTGGGAAAAACAATGGAGAATGAGAATGGCAATGGGCCTCCCCCACTCCTGTTTCTACTGGGGTTGGGTACTACTACTAACACAGAGTGGGGATCTGATTGGTAAGGCACTAGGCTTCTGTACAGACCCCAGGGAGACAGGTGCTAGTTTTGCAAGAGCCCAACATACATCAGGGCTACCATAACAATTCTGCCCCAAAAGAATCCACAAATCACAGGAATTCTACCGCTGCTTGCCCTGGGGAATTCACAAAGCTGAACAGAATCCTCTGTTTCCCTTCTCCTCACCTTCTCTCCCAGGACACCTAGGGGAGGCAACAGTTGACACCATGGAGAAGCCAGCCTTGAAGATTTATCAGGTAACAATGGCAGTCATGGGTTTTCCCACAAGCAAGGGTCACTTTGCTTCTCTCCAGCTATCAGCATGCTGGATCACTTAAAACTATGTGAAAACTTGTAGCTAACTCCTCCTCCCCCCATAGTACAGAACATTTACCTAATTTCCAGCAAAGAACAACTACTTTGAAAGCCCAATCACAAAGGAGGATTTTTTTTAAAAAGTGCTTTCTCACCTCTCTTTGCGGCTCCCCAGCTTGCGGGCTGTATATTGATCCCCATAGTCCACCAAGGACAGATGACGGGAAAAAACAGTAATTTTGTTGCCAACAAATAAATCCTCAAGGTGTAAGCTCTCGTACTTGGTGCGCTTCAGAAAGGTGCGATGGTTCTTCACGTCATACTGAAGAGAAAACATGATTAAACCTACCATAGCAAAAGGTCTAAGTTGTGGGCAAACTCTACATTCACAAATTTCCATAGTACTGTGGGATTGAATCTGATCACTACACTGATTTAATTCCTAAATCTTTGAACTTGTGGGCATACCAGGAAAACTTCGAAGACTCAGTCACAATTACAGATTCATTCCATTCAAGTAATCTCAGGCTGACAGCTATCTTTGCATTTTTTATTGTATCATTTCCTTGTACCAATTCCAGCTAAATTGAATTAACCTGTGATAAATGATTCAGGTGCCTAGTGGATACCTCTGCCCCGTCTCAGTGAGAGTTCCCCCTAGCAGATCTATGCTGTTTCCCAGACCAATGGCTCGCACCAGGGATGATCAGGATACACACTGTGGCAGGTCTCCTCTTCAGGGCATCATTCCAGTGATACTATGCTTTATTTAACCACATAAGACCCAGAATTAGGGATGGATGGATGACTGCAACACTAAGTTGAGACATTCTCACTGCCTAGAGCTGCAAGCTTAAAAGCCTGTCAAGACAATTCAGCTACATATCATCATTCCAAGCAAGAAGCAAGACGTTCATGTGTAGTTTTCTGGGTGGGCAAAAAGGCTACCTGCTGAACAGTTTCTTCACTGCATTTAGATATTACAGATGCCTTCAGCAAACTGGGGAAGTGGAATCCTATGAAAGGAAGAGTTTTGTCCTCCTCAGGCCAAACTTCTCCTTTGCATTCTACCTGTCTTGAGTTACATGTATTGTCCTCCATTGCAGGGTATGCAGACTAGAATAGCATTAGAAGAAAGAGCAATATTCCCACAAGTTTTGCAGGAAAAAAAAACAAACAAAAAAAAGATTAGGAGCAAAATTACATATTCCTCTGTGTTCTGAAATGTACGAATACATTTCTCTCCTGTTAGAAGGCTCGACAAATTGTGAGTTCTTCCAGAATAGTCAAAGCTTTTCAGATCAGAGAATATAAATGATTTTGATACTTTCTTCTGCTGAGGCAGCATTATAAGAAAGCCTGCTTTCTTGCTGAAATGTCTTTAGCCTCTCATACATGCTCCTGTAAGTGTCCTCTAGTCAAGTACAGTAGAGAATGAAATCATGGTATCATAGAATGGTTAGAGCTGGAAGGGCCTTTAAAGATCATCTAGTCCCAACCCCCCTGCCATGGGCAGGGACACCCCTCACTTGACCAGGTTGCTCAAAGCCCCATCCAGCCTGGCCCTGCACACCTCCAGGGATGGGATATCCACAAGTTCTCTGGGCAACCTGTTCCATTGTTTCACTACCCTAATTATTGTTTCCTAATATCTAAACTAAATTAAACTGAAAGTTTAAAACTGCTACCCTTCGTCCTGTCATTACACTCCTTGAGTTCCTCTCCTCCTTTTCTGTAGACCTTCTTAAAGCATTGGAAAGCTGCTATAAGGTCTCTCCAGAGCATTTTCCAAAAATATGCTGGAAAAAAAATCACTTTAATTCAGTTACTCATTTTTTTCTGGACTTTCCCAGAAAGATTATTATCTAACTTGACTAGATCAAAATTCTTCTATATCTTGACTAAAAATCTGGTTGTTTCTTTAAAAGTTGCTAGAAAGGTACCCCGAGCTGTTTCTCTCTTCTTGAGCAGAACATAAAAGGGGGGAAGGCATCTACCTGTGTTAAAGAATTAATCTTTAGAGTGGAATTCTGGATCTGTTTAAAAGACCTTTTTATAGAGCTAAGAATAAGCCACAGCAGAAGAAAAGTAAGACTGTTTGTACTGTTCCCCTCCTGCCCACGTACATGTAGAAGTTAATTATCCAAAGCAACATAGTTCTCTGTTAGGAATATGTCCTTTTCCTTTTTAAAGATTTCTTCTCTCTTTTTAGGAAATCTCCTGTAGAAAAAAAGTTGTTCAGGCTTTAAGAATTCTCCATGAGAGTTACTAACTATGAAAAATTCAGAGAATGGAGCATCTCTTTGTCAAGAGATGCAGTTTGATCATAAGAGCTGCTAGCTGTCCTTGGACAAAAACCTATGCTGTTTTCTTCCAGTTGCAAAGCAAGCTGGAAATTTGCCTCATTATTCCCACTGTAATTTTTCTTCATAGGAACCCAGGCATGGAGAACTCAGAGAGAAAATTAAAGCTGAGGACTTCATGTAACACAAGCCAGCAGCTCTGCTCCACCCTCAGCTGAAGTGTGTGATAAAGGAGAGCTAGTGTCAAAGAGGTGGGAGAGGGGATGAAACATCTTTCTCATACACAGGGAGAAGTTGGCTCATATGCATTACCTCCCTTCTCTGGAGATATATTAGAGGTAAGAGTGGGCTGTCATCTTCTCCGGAAGATACCAAAAGATGCCGGAGAATTAAGCAGTAATAAAGAATCACCAAATTTGCGTAAATTAGAAAAAAAATCCAGAAGAGAAGTCCAAATTTAATCTCAGTCCACAAACTCACTCCCAAAAGTGATTCTGAGATATACTTTTTATAGAGGTGTTACATGCTTTTTTTGTTTTTCTTAAATCCTGTCATCATCACACTCGGTCCATATACACTCATGACTGTGTACACACCATACTATCTTAACCTGAGGACACAGTAGCAAAATGCAAGTCTACCAAGCTGTAGGTTTTGATGCTGAATGCATTAAGAAGCTCAAGAACACCTTGAAAGCTCTTGGTTTTGAGACATCTAGGTGAAATGAACAACAATTTTGCCAGCCTACACATGGTTGTGTAGGAAGATTATTATGGCTTCTGACTGATTAGCTAAACTGTCTCTGGGAAATAAAAACTAAAAACCCTCACACAGAGACATGATACCAAGAACTAACTTTAACAGTGACAACATAATAATGGAGTTTGTTTAGAGAGACTATCTGAAATGGACAAAGTGCATCTCCTCACACAGGTCAATACCACGTGGGCAGTAGGTTGGGTAAGAAAAGGCAGATTCCACTAGCTTTCTTATTTCTGCATTCGGTATTTATAGCAAGAAAACTAAAATTTGATAACGAAATTACTAAGTGTGAATATCCAAATCTAGACTACTCCCAGACCCTTAGGTCTGCATTAAAAATCAGAAAAGGCAAATCCAAATCATTCACTCATTCCTAAAAGGAAGCATAAAGCATTGGTTGGTTTACTGGAGTTATCTTTACAGTACATATTACATTTATATGTATATGCCTGATACTGCAAAATGCTTGTTTTAACCTGCTACCAATAAATAATGGGTATTGGTTGTATGAACCACAAGTCAGAAAGGTCTGTGCAACCATCATTGACAGAAAAATTTAAATCCCACTGTCTGAAATATCCCTACTTTCATTAAAACAAATTTAAGAGCAATTTACCATTTCCTCTACTTTGCTAAGACACTTTTACATTTTACTGACTACATTTTACTCCAAACTTCTGGAATTCCAGCAGAAGCTTATTCCCCTGTTTGGAATCAGCTTCAATTTATGTTTCTCAAGCAGTAGGTCAGTGTTGCTGAGTTTCAATTCTGAAACCCAAGTAGAGAGTGAATGAAAACAGATTTGTGAAAATTAATCTCTTCAAGCCAAAGAGAGCTTTAAGAAAAAAAAAAAAGGCATAAATGTGGAAGCTCTTCCATATAGTTCACTGTGAACTTATATTTTTCCTTTTCTTTGGTTTTAGAAACAGAGCAATATATGTCTTAAACTACATTTTCATTATCTGGAAAATTAATAGGCATAGTCAGTGGCTCGCCATTTTACAAACTGCTTAATTGGATACTACACTTAGAGCAACAGAGTTTTTCTTTTATTCTTACCATTTCTACTGATCCATCTTTTGGATAATACAGAAGTTCATAACGCCGAAAGAGTGAAGCATTTGGGTCATACCATTCAGCCGTGAAAGCAAATCTGTCATCTTGACTCTGGACAAAAAAAGGGGTGGGGGGAGAAAGGTCTATTACAGAAAGAATGTGTCTTATATGCAAAACCACACAAATAAAAATCTTCCTTGCATTTGTTATCAGAAAAGTAAAAAAAAAAAAAAAATCACTAGTAAATGCACTCAGACACTCTGCATATCATCACCTGCTTCCCACAGCTGGTGACATCTTTTCACTTGTTAGCTATCATCCTTTAAGTATGATGGAAATGGCATGGCAGTATTCCAGGAAATCTCAAAACTTCCTCTGATTTCATCCATCATGAAACGTGGATTGTTGTAGATGTTGTTGCTGGACTTCTTAACTTCATGGAAGTATTTGATTTACTTTAATTTGTTGAAAAGAACATGTTCGCTCACAACTAAAGTATAGAATCTTAACACATTTTCTACACATTCTACAAGAAACACTTTTCTCTGCCTGAGCAGTCATAACTGAATTTCTGTTAATGATGAGATAAACACATTCAAGTTAAGGACAACATTATTTTGATTCACTACTTCCTGAAATTTACATTCAGCATAAATAGGCCAATCTCATTTACAGCTCATTTTCTGCCCCTAAGGAGTGTGGCAAGAAAGCTAGACTGCCATAATTCTAAAACTGTAGCTACATGCATAGTTGCTTCTCTCCACTCCTCATCCTTCAGAGGATAACTCCCTACAGGAAAGTAAGCACAAAGGTGATGGAATGCATGTGGATGTGCAGTTCTAGCACCTCTTAGTGGTATATGTTTCTTAGCTATTGATACTACAATATCAATCACTTGATAGCTGTTGGAGCTGTAATTTTTTATTTTCCACACCTCCTTGAAATCCGATTGCTACTCCTGAGGGTAAGCACAGTCTTGTCACAGGATTCCACTCTTTAGATGTATCTGTACTCATCCTGTACACCTTAACCATTCAGATACCACTGAGAGTTGAAGTTGAAGGCATGTAGGCCTTTTCAGTTCTTCAGATTTTAGAAAACAACAGCATTTCAACAAGAGCATGCACCATCCTCATAACATTAAGACATATATAATTGCATTATTTCATGCTACTTATTTAATACTATAGCTTCACATTAAAATATATTTTCTAGGTAGTAGTTGCCAGAGAAAGTACTAATTTTCACTTAAGCAAAAATTCCAAAATTTCCAAATGCTTATTTGTCATGGGGAAGTGATATATTTGTGTGAACAAGCAAAGAATACACCATTAAGAGTTTTTGCTTAGTCACCAGTATCAGTCATCGGCACCTCCGTGTTTACAGCAAGAAACAACATTGTGTGTCTTGTCTGGTGAGGAATTGGTCTGATTTTGTTTCTTTTAACACAACCTTGGCGTTAATATCTGTTTGAAATTGATTTTATAAGATCTTGCTGAATGTCTGAGCTATTTATATTTGTTATTCAGCAAGCTCTTCTGGCCACTGCTTCTTTTTCAGCTGAATGGCAGAAGTGACCGTTCTATATTATCTCCTTTTTTAGCAGTCTAAGCAAAGGCAAGGTAATAAATGCTACTTAGACTTGAAAAATACTGCAGAGCTAACCCCCAAATGCCCAGTAATGTCATCAGTAAGCAGGAAAACTTGAATCGATTATTATTTTGAATCTGGAAAATATAGAGAGCTAACAGTTTCCAAAAACAACCAAAACAAAGCCTGTAAAGCTTCCCCTAGGCCGTAACCAAGATTTCCCCTGCTTTATGGACACAAATTTATCACAGTAAGTATTTTGAAATGCAGAGAACAGTATTAGAAGACAAGAGCTTATGGGAAACGCTGTAAAACTAATTGGAAACGGATTATGTTTGTGAACAGGTAGATTGTTTCAGAAGCACGCATTGCAGAGTGAAGAAATTCAATATTAAAAGCAAACTGAAGACCCTACCAAACAAGTCTAACGTAAATCACAGTGGGACTGCAATTTTACTATTGCAGATTCATGCAAATAGTCTTAAAACAAACGAAGGGCAGTCCTGAATACAATCATGACATGGAGTAACATGAATCTATATTCTGTTGACCCCTTGCCAGGCATCATTGTAAAACTGCCACTGGGACTTTCATTTACTTACTTGATGCGGGAGTAGGATTTTGAAGGCAAAAACCTAACACAAAAACCCTATCCATTTCCTGTTACATATTGTAAGGACTGCAATAAAATTTGAAGTCTTCACAGCCCTGAAATTATCTTTCCTGAACATTTGCTTTCAGTCAGTTTACTGCTTAGTCAACAGAACTGGTACGGCAAACAACTTTCTTACATACCCTTTTACTAGCGTGCCTTAGACTGCAACGTGGGCAGCAGTCTCAAAGACGAGAAAGAACTACGGGAGACGTGCTCAGTTTCATCCTTGGCTTCTGTTCATCCTCCCACCAAAGGAAACTCAGAGAGGAAACAATTGTCCAGGGCAGAGAGTGATTAGAGACCAGAAATGACCTGTCAAGTGCTATCACGTTCAACGCACCACACTGCTCCAGACCAACAGAGTCCTGAAAGCGGAAAATTTCACAGCCCTTGACCAGAGAGCCCAGGCACCTCACTCCCCTAGGAAATGGCTGAAACATGTTAGGCAGTGAAATCACATCCCTGTGCACAGCCTGAGTAATAACAGATCAAGAGAGTCCATAAATACATTATAACTCAGACAATTCTTGCTTTAAAGCATTAATTTCCATTCATTTCTATACTGCACCTTCATTAAAATCACACATAAGTTCTGCTCTCATGACTACACAATTAACCAGGTAGTACCTAATGGAGGAGAAATAGTTTCTTATAACTTTTCACATCAGTGCAAAAATGATCAGCCCTAAAAAAAAAACAGGAGTGACTGTGCAACTTATCTTTACATAATGATAGTTTTAGAGTAGATGTCTCCAGCTCCATTTTTACAGCTCCCTTCCATGGTAAAATCTAGGGCTACTGAAATCAGTGACACCAAGAGTTCACCTACTGTGAATATGGAAAGAATAACTTTTTTCTTTCTTCTTTAACAAGCAGCACAGAAAAACGTTTGGATGCATGTGCAGGTTTTGCTATCTTACGCTTTTTTGTTTGTATTAGTATGTGTGAACATGCAGTAGGATGGCTCCATGCACATGAGAAACATTTACTGAAGTACAGCTAAATTAAAGAAATTAAAATTTGTACTTATTCTGAAAGTGATGAGGGAAGCAGGCATCCTTAGCTAGCAAGGGACTAAGTCCTAGAAGCTAAATGCATGCATTTATGAAAGAACTGTGCTTACAAAAAAACTGCTGCAGAGGGAAACCATTTGTCTGGAACATAACTGCCAAGGAAGCTCATAACCAGAAAGGAGAACGCTCAGCAAGCTCAACAGAAAACGTCTTGACCTGAAAAACCTTTTAGACTTCCAAAGGGCTTCTGTTCTGCAGTAAAACAAAAGCAGATCTTCCAAAGGTTTTCATGAAAAGCAACAGTGGTAGCAGCTCAGGGACTAAGGAACTTGCATGGGAAGGTGGAAAAACAATTTTATCCCTTTGGCCTGAACCATACAGAACATATATCTAGATTTGTTTTTCCCAGCTTCAAGACTGCCACTGACTGCCACTCTATTTTACCATTCTGGAGTGAGTATTTCTGTCCTGTTCCTCTAGTCTTGACTAGAAAATTCATCCTAGACTTTTTCTTACAATGGAGAACACGTAATCAGAGGCTACAGAATTTTTTTCTGCTGATCTTATGCACTCTCAGACTTAGCACACCCTAAGGGAAGGGCAATTTAGATGATTCTCCTTGCTCTTATACGGGCAACATATTTTTACTAAGATCCTGCCTTTTGCATCACTTACTTTTTTCCATTACACAGATAATTCTGTCCCATCAGTGAGCCTGAAGCTAGTCTTTTTCTGCCAGTGTGTCACTTCGTAATATTGAGCTGTAATCTCTGTGATCTGTACTTGACTGGAAAAAAAACCACCTGCACTAAACTAGTCATCAGCCTGCAATGTATCATAACACCTTTAGCCTACTACTCAAGAAACTCCACGTGAAACAGTATTAAAATATTTCTTAAAATTAGTAAAGCCCTGATTTATCTAGCAAGTGCATCTTTACATGCTATTAGCAATCTGGTCTGTATGGGGCTTATGCACACTGTCAGGGACTTCGATATGCATGGCTTATCTGACACAGCCTCTTGGCCTGGTGCCCACATATTTACAAGTTTAGGAGTCATGAAGAATATTGCTGCATTTTAAGTGGGCAGCTTCGTGTCTGCTGCTCCTTCGATTTTCCCAGTGACTCAGTGACTGTGAAATCAGACTCAAGAGAAAAAGAATAAAAGGACCTGAATCAACTCTCAACGAAGCAATAAAAAGACTGTACAAACCTCAGTAAAAGCTGAATCAGAGCCAAAAGGATCCATTTTGATATCTATATTCTGTATTTTGTAGAACTGTGTGTGTCACAGGGAAAACCTGCAGTCAAGCACCAATCTTAAGAATTCAGCTGCTTCTATGAAAACTACTGGGAACTGGATGGATCAACAGATAGGATCAATTCTCACACTGAATGGGTATTTCTCCTGATATACAAAAAAACCCTCAACTTTCTGGAAAGATTGCCCTTAAACTTTCTAAAATTTTGGCAGTATCTTTAAGATAAACATTTCTTTCACAACCTGTCCCGTCCCCCCCCGCCCCAAACCTCCGGCACTCTCAGAAAAATGAGCAAACAGCAAGAATATTTTTGTAAAAAATGAACTGGTATCAAAGGACAATGATACAAATCATTTTAGAACTTCTCAGGTGAAGATATCATGAGGCTGACTGACTCCAACGTCAGGTAGTCTGCTCATGCATTAACACGTACTTACCATACAGTTTTAGAAAAAAAAAAGATATTAAAAAGAATAATCACAAATGTATGCAAGTTTGCCAACTACTCCCTTTCGCAAAACGAAAAAAAGAATTTGTTTTAATGGCCAGTCAACAGGTATCTTTCTCCTTGTCATTTCTCTTTATAAGTTCTACAAAAATATAACTATTGCTGTATGTGTTAGTTCATTCCTTAAACAGACATTGGCCTGATGCTCTTCAGACAGTGGGCTTAAATGCAGTACCTGACCAGCTACCTTCACCAAGAACACTATTCTCAGAACTGGGTCCAGAAGTTATTGTTGTAGATGTACGATCAATCTCCAACAGCAGGTACCTAAGTCCTGTTACGAATTATTTGAAACAGTTCCTCAAAGCTCATAAATCACTGATCACTCATCTTCCAGACCAATCACCACTTTTCAGATCTAACTGTATGGTGAGAGAACTTCAGCACAAATGAAAAGAAAGGCACTGACAAACTCCTAGTCTGAGAAGCAAGAGTCACAAATTTGGACCAGATCTATCTCCAGCCGCCTGCAAAGGCATCTACTCACAGTCTTACACTGCCCCATCAGGCGAGAGGTAAAAGCATTGTCACAGTATCACCTGCTTTCTTAGAAGACCCAGAAGTACTTTGATTGCTTTAAACGGTTCACTGTTACTAGCTTTCCTGTTCTCCCACTCTTAACACCTGGCTAGCTCTGGCAGGGGAGATCTGGGGATCTCAGTTCATTGTAACTTCAATGAGCTCTAAATATTGTCTCAATCAGTTGGTTAGGAGTGCTTTTCTGTCCTGTAAGGACATCTTATATGTGATAGTCCTCTGCAGGTAAGTCTACAAAGAGGAAAAAACACTCAAAACAATCAGTATCTCTACAAAAACGTTACATAAAATGAAATTAAGACATCAAACATACAGCAAGCCAAATTAGTATTAGCATTAGTAGATGCTAAAAGAAATATTTGTACAATCAATTGTCACCTGGGGGGGGGTGGGTACCAGAAATCATGAACAAATAAATAAATATTAACAAATTAAACAAATAACTAACAAAATAAACATTGAAGGAAAATAGAAAACAGGACTGGGATTCCTGCATTCCCAGCTCTTCATGGACTTCTATGCAATCTCCAACAAGTCAACCTGACATTTTCTGCTGCCTTCTCTCCAGTTATAACAAAATACTTATCATGGGAGGGCTTGCCACACTCTGGGAACTAGTAAATAAAAGGGACAGTTGCACTGCAAAATCTGTGAAGCAATTCCAGCTTATCCAAAACACACAGCCTAGCTTCTTTTTATACAATCTATGCCTGGACTGATACAGCAAGATGCATCTCAGAGAGTAAAGGAGTGGTTAGCAAAACGTATGGTGTCACTTTACCATTGAGCAAACCACTTGCTTCTTCATCAAACACGTCTCTTTGTAGGTTCCGGGCACTGTTATGCCCTTCAGTCTGACTGAACAAGGACAGTATGTTTAACTAAAACAGGCAACAATCTTAAGCAAATACACTTCCCAACCACTAGTCTCTCTTTCCTTAGGAGTCCTTGTCATTACTAAATGACAAGTACTTCTGCAAGCACAAGAAACAATGAGGTCTAGTTCTTTATACTCATGTTTCTCCTCCCTGACTGCTTTGACCACAGCCTCTCTTCAGCCCATAAAGGCCAAATAAAGGTTCATAAACACCTGGATTCCACTAGGGTGGAGCTCACACTTAAGTCTTACTTTAAAAATGCTTTAGAGCATTCTCAAGAAGCCCAGAGGAACATCATTATCCCTCTGCAAATCTGACTGAAATTTGTCTGTAAATTTCAGGCTTACTGGGGGGTGAGTGCGTGCGTGCACGTGTGTGTGCATGTAACTTACGACCCAAGATACTGGTGCTATACACACAAGCAGATTGTGATCACACAAACTTTGGTCTTCTGAGGTGAACAGGCTGAAAGCAGATGTATGAAAAACTCTCTTTGCACACTACAAGTAATTTTCCATCATCAATAATTCTCCATTTGTGAAAATCTCCATTGTGAAAGAAAAGCCAAGGGAAAAACAGCACAGGAGTAGCTAAGCTATTAAATGTTACCACCGACTTTGCAAGACAGAAACAAGAGACTTCAGACATACCCTTGGTATTTAACAAATAAAATTCTGAGTGGTAGAAAGTGTTCTCATTTTCAGCATTGCAATGCACCTTAAATCCCAAAATGAATCCTCAGCAGCGCACGCTTATTAAGTTGTGTTATTCAACCCATTTTCTACCTTCACAGTTCCTATTATACAGGATATTTTCCAGGCAAAACTTAAATCCACAACACTGAGTAGATAAGAGCACTCAATTAGCTCTGTCTCTTAAAACTCATTTTCCTCCTCCTCTTCTATTCATGCTTCTGACACACGAGCTGGTACAATTTTTAGAACTCCAATTTTGCAGCCCCCTCGCTGCTCTTGGACCTCCCATCACTTTCTCAACAGGTTTTTCTTTAGTCAAAAAGAAAAAAACGTAAAAAAATCAAAAGATCACTTTTCAAATGGAGAAGCATCTGGCAACTGCAATTTTCACGACAATGTCTTGACTATAGACAATTGCCATCTAAACTTGGTATTTAGAAGCTCAATGGTTAATTTTGCAAGCATATCTCTTTTTATCCTCTTCTTGTAGAAAGCAAATCCTGTCTCTTGAGAATTTCATACAAATTCTATAAAACTATTTCAAATTAATTAAGTATTGGTTAAATTATTAAAATTCTTAATAGTCTTTGGAAATCTATTGAGTCAGACATTTATATTTTCACATTTACATTTACCCTGCTGCAAACAGGTGTTACTTCTTTCAGACCCACAGTTGTCTGAATCCTAATGTTACTGGTACCCAGGCTTCCAGACATGCCTTTTTCGACTACGCATGTTCATATGGTCTTAGATGGACCTGAATGTCTGGACCACCTCTTGCCAAGTAACATGGGGATACTTCTGTCCCTGTAGCACAAAACAAGTCAATCTTCTTTGTGGATGTGGATTGCAGTTCAGGAATTCATTTGCATGTGCTTAAGGGTTGTGATGAACACAGCTCTAGAAGGCTTGAGGTCCTGGATTTTCTTCTCAGATTTAGAAATCTGCAATCCCACCTCGCAACAGAGAAATTATCTGTCTGTTCTGTCAGTTTACTGAGCAAGAAATCTTTTACTATTAGATTATGTAAATTCTGCAAGCTTCCCATGAAGCGTGTAGGCATGATTAGTGTAACCTATTCTTTTTTCCCCCAGTCTCTTACATAAGGAGAATCAAGAACTTGATTCCTCAACCATTAACATCAATCCTCTGCAACTACATGTTAAAGTTAGTTACAAGATTCATGTTGCTTTTTCTAATTATGGAAAATACTTGCTCTAAAACACATACAGGATGCTATACTGATGTTTCCTGGTGTGTGAGGATGGGTTTAGCTTTAAAAGATCAGCTAAACCTTTTCTTTAGGGGAATACTTACCATTTGATGCATGTTACAAGACGCACTTTACAAAGCTACAGATCATAAGCTACATTAGTGTACTCTTAATTACAGGATACCAGGTAGCTCCTCCAAAAGTAGCCAGTAGTGCTCAGCATGTGCCTATCTGCCTCCACTAACTCAAGAAGAGTCTGATGGTGATTTTAGCAAAAGCAGAGCTGTTCCCTGACTCAGAACAGCATTAGTAACACAAGACATCTCACAATTACAGTTCAGTATAAAGTTTAGGTGCTTTGCATCTAATCGGTTAGTAGCATCAGAACTAATGCTGCCATGGTCAGCTGCTGAATGCTGGGTCTCTGACTTTGAACTACAAGGTGAGTGTGATCGCAGAAAGGGAAACACAGGTATACATACACCGAGCTGTGCACATCCCATTACATGACTCACCCTATAATGCACTTACAGGAAAAACACTTTTTGAAAGGCCCAACAATAAAGTTGATGGCAATACTCATAAGTATTTCTCAATTCCCAACCTTATCAGATCTAAAGCTCTGAATTTTATTTTACTTTTTTAATTAGGATTCTGAAATGTTTTCCAGGTTTTTTCCCCCCATACGTTCTTATTCAAGTTTTCCATTAAATTTTCAATCTCCAGCAGAATCTGTCTGGAAAATTTTGAGCAGAATGGTTAAACTTTCAGAAAGCTCTGAGGAGCTGGAAGTAGAAGTTTGAAAGGAAACACCTACAAAAATCCTGAACCAAAGCTGTCAACAGCCCTTCAAAGTAGTATAATGCCTGCAGCATCTTCAGATTATCTCAGCTCATAATAATCTTCTGCAAAGCATTTTTAACAAGAATCAGTTGGTTGCCTTGGAATCACAGCTAAGGGAGAGAGGGTTCCGACAGCGCGAGTATTAGCACCCAGGAGCTTCTGTGAATGCTCTAAAGACCACACATGCTGCACCTACCTTGAACGGTCAGAGTTTAGAACAGTCAAGTAACAATTTATGATCTTACAAAACAGGCAAACAACTCCGCCAACACATTTCTTATTTCACCAGTAGAAACACTTAAAGCAAGCATTTCGTCTGCACTACTGTTTGACAAAATGATGGTCTTAAAACACTAGTTTTTTCTCAGATTTTGTAAACTATTAATTTTAAGGCAGTTGGACTAAATCCATATTTTGGCTAGTACAGATGTCATGTCACAGTCATATACCCTTTATTTTGGAGTCTGATTTGTGACAAGTTACATGTGAACAGAAGTTCTCATGACAAAAGCTGTTCAGTAACTTCCCACTAGTGAAGTTGTCAAAAAGTAAAAATTTTTGTGGGGTAGAGGAAGCAGAGGTAAGTATAATCATGTTCTTAAATGCTGTCAGTCCTAACGGCTTTTACAGGTTCATCTTATGAAGATTTGTTCTGCAATTTAAAGATTTATTTCTCTCTCACAGCATGGGACTTTTGTCATCACAGTTTTGAGCAGACTACATTATTGCCCAGAGAAGCAAAGGTCTCTGCTGGATGCAGATAGTGACTAAAAGATTCCAATCCCATACATGGTTTTGGTCAAGTTGCTTGGTTCCACCTTCACAGCTGCCCCCTATATTAGCACATTTGATGTTCAGCGCTTTAAGAAACTTCTAAAATGGGAATAATCATCATCATTCCTTTCACAGAAGAAGAACAAGATTTAATAGCTAAAACATTCATGCTATTCAAACATTATTAATGCCCCTTGGTTTTGCTGAAAACGTGGCAGATCTCAGTTAGTCCATCCTCATTTTCTGCTTTGGCAGACCCTTCCCTGCAGCACAGGAACCAGGCAACTGTGGAAAGAGTCAGAACAGGGTGGCCCAGCCTGCTGCCCCTGCAGTCACCACCAGGAACCACTGCTAATCCAGAATACCAGTAGCTGCAAGGACTGGATCCATTCCCCTCCTCCTCCTCAGTGATTTGGGGATGTTCAGACTGCAAGGCCACGGTTCAGTTATCCAAGTGTGCTGTAATCCAAAACATCAGACAGGGCAAGGGCAGCATTGCTAGCATGTAACTAGAAAACATACAGCAGAATATTGTCCTGGATACTACAGTAAGAGAAGGAATATATAGAAAGGAGAAAAATAGGAAGGATACTAAGTTTGGTGAAGGATCATACTTATGTGCATGTGTTCACGGGGAGGTACAGGTAGACAGCCTCAAGCATGCATACCTACATCTCCCCTCCTTCCTATGTTCAGACCTCTCTTATACATGGTTCTCTTTCCAAGTCTGCTGGACTACTCTGCAGAAAAGGTGTGATTTTTAAAAAACAATGAAGGTAGTTAAAATTATTGAAGAATCCCATGCAAATAAAGAACATGCAACAGACTTTCTGGAACACATCTCCGGAGGGAGCCACTTCTTTGCAAATACAGGAGCACCCTCTAGTGCTCAAAGACAGACTTACTGGGCACTAGTGCAAGAAAAAAATTAGTTCTATCTTTTCTATGTGCTCATCTGATTGGGGGATATTCTTGTTATAAATGCAAATACTTGCTAAGCTCTCAGTCTTAAGCTGTGGCACTGTGTTCCAAGGCCCAGCTATAAAAAAAAAAAATCTGCTCCCTTTATCAAACCTTGTGCTGTTTTGTCTTTCCATTTTGTTAGCTGAGAGAGAACTACCGGCTCCCGCTCACAAAACACTACTGAGCAACCTGGGCCTGTTGCTTAGGCACCAGTGTCTCCGGTTTCCATCTGTGTATGGACATAAGTGAATTCAACATAGTTTGGGAGGATTAGGCCAAGTACAATGCTTACTTCCCAAAAATCACACGTTTGGTGATTATTCCTGGTAGCCACAATTATAGCTAAAAGTCAGTGTTCATGAGAAAATCCACCTTCAGACTCAGAGCAACAGATGTTCTTTATTAGAGCTCTTTCTCCCCAGTCAGTTAATGATTAACAGAGTATCTCACCTGGATATGCTAGATCACTGTAATATTTTAGAAATTGACACTAAAATGCTCAACTGAACAGCTAAACCCAGTTTTTAGAAGAGCGCTATTACCTTGGTTTAAATGAAACAGACACTATTCAACAGAATAAAGATAAACAGTTCAGTTTGTAGGGTTTAGCCACTGGCCACTAAGACAGTGAGGGGCTGGAGAACAAGACACACAAGATGAGGCTGAGAGAACCAGGCCTGCTCAGCTTGGAGAAGACTGAGGGTGACTCTACTGTTGTATAAAACTACCTAACTGAAAAACACCAAAAAGGCAGATCTAGACTCTTCTTGATGGTACACAGTGATAGCAAAAAATGCAAAGGACACAAGTTGAAACATAGGACATTCCAGTTATGTATTAGAAGAAAAAAAAATTACCAAGACAGTGGGGAAACACTGGCACAAGCTACCCAGAGAAGGTGTGCAATCTCCATCTTTGGTGATGTTCAGGACTTGCCTAGACATGGTCTGGAGTAGCATGGTCTGCTTAGACCTGTTTTGAGTAGGATGGAGATCACTTTCAACCTAAATAAACAACTTTATGATTCTTATTATAGCTAAGCGGCTTGTTGCCCAAAGGTACTGTCCATCCTTCCAAGCTTCTCCAAAGCCTACACAGATCTGTTGGCTTCATATATTAACAACAGTCCAGATGTGCTTTCAAAAAATTAAAAGCTCTGACACAACATTCTTAAATATAAATTTTATCCACATCAAATCTGCCTGGAACAATTCTCTAAATAACCAAAGCCTATTATTTTTTCATTGCCAAGTGAAAGGTAAGTTTGTAACTTTTCTTTATTCCTGGCAACGGTTCAGCGAGTAATTCCTGAATTTCTTCAGTTTCTAACAACAACAAAAAAACCCAACTAAATCAACAGAAAATTAGAATAGATGTGCCAAGATTATTAGGAACTGCACCTACAACCCAAAGAATCCAGAGAAACAACTCTGGGTGATAAAGAGAGATTGATTTTGAATTTTTCATTAGGTGATGCTAGATAACTTTGACTATCATAGTGTCAACTATTTGAGCCACTCCATCAGAAGAGCTATAAAGAATCCAAAATTACTTTTAGAGAGATGGCAATATCTGCAAGCCAAAACCAAGAGTTGGCTACAGTAGAAGGTAATTTATCCAATAGATTCTGAAACTGTCAACTTTTTATTTGTAGGGCGGCATTTAATATAGTGTGTAACGTCATAAAGATTGCAGCATCAAACCCAAAATGAGCTCCTGGAACAAAGGAAAATTTTATTTTTAGCAGCTTTCATCTGGCTGACAGAGGGCCAAAGATTCTTTTATTTTATCAGCTACATCTTCTGCAAAGTACATAGCCTATCTGCTCAAGAAGTAAATTAAAAATACTTGGAAACACTAGCTCAAGAAGAAACCATGCCATATATTTGATTCTCACAGGGAGATTTATCACACTAGAAGGCTACCTGACAGCATTGCTTATTTATTCCTCACGCTGCATACCATGTTTTATTTTTCCTTGTGATTAAATGCTGCAAATGACAGTTAGCCATTAAGCAAGGGAACTTGTCTTTGTTAGTTCTGTCATGCAAGCTTACGACTGAAAGGGTAGGCCGTTTTGCAGCTGAAAAAAAATATATAAAATTCAATGTAATCACCAGCTGGCACTCTAGTGAAACTAAGTCATGTTTTAAGACCAAAGCAGCAAATCTTCTCAAGCATTAGGAGAATGTCTTTTGGGGACATTTTGCATCTTTCCCTGGAAGGGTTAAAAATACATTTTTTAAATTTTTTTCAACAGCAACTGTTTTGCAACAAGAAGTACGCTAAACTTATTATATAAACACATACTTATTTGGGAAAGTCTATTAGCAGGAATGTTTATATGATCAGCTCAGAATGACAGCTCTTCACCAAAGTCATCCCATTCTACCAGCTAATCCAGTATTGTTGAGATTACTGGTTCCCAAACGAAACTCCTGTAAACAAAGGTATATTCCACAGCTGCTCCATGACCTGTGTTGCCTTAATACAGTGTTCAGTTGAAAACATGGTCACGCCATGGTATGCTGGACCATGAGGAACTCAGGTCTCACTGTTACTCATCACCTGCTCAGCAGCTGTGTGTCACACGTGTACAATCAAGATGCCAGAATGCATTAGAGCTGATTTGAAATACTACCATCTGATGACAATGAAAAATGTTTTCCAATGATCAGCAGACCTTTAAGCCAAAGTGTTGTCATAGAAAGTAAAATAACTACAGAGTATTTCAGAACACTTCTCCCTTTACCTTAGCTTTTACAATATACCCAACTACTTCCAGAGAGCTGCGTCCCTGTGACTGAGGTATAGAGTCTAATACAAACACATGCCAAACCGATTCCACTAGTAAGTCATTACTTTTCTTTTTTTATGGCCATGATATGACTTCTCACAAGTATTTTTCTGAGTAGGCATATACTAATGTAATCCATCCAACTGAAAGCAACACAGTACCAAGGGTTGGCCAAGCTTTTTAACAGAAAATTCATTATAGAATCATAGAATGGTTAGAGTTGGAAGATACCTTAAAGATCATCGAGTCCCAACCCCCCTGCCACGGGCAGGGACACCTCCCACTAGAGCAGGTTGCTCAATGCCCCATCCAGCCTGGCCTTGAACACTGCCAGGAATGGGACATCCACAGCTTCTCTGGGCAACCTGTTCCAGTGCCTCACCACCCTCACAGGAAAGAATTTCTTCCTAATATCTAATCTAAATCTCCCCTCTTGCAATTTAAAACCATTACCCCTTGTCCTATCAATCTACAGCTTGTAGATCAATATTTCAATCCTTCATAAAGGAGTCCTTTACTTTCTGATTCATTGTGCCTGAAAAAAAATGTTTTCAAAATGTTCGAGATGGATCAGATATGTGAAGTTGTCCTGTCCAACAGTTACATAACTTACCCCTTTCCCATGATGCTGTGTACACACCTAACTGGGGTGCACAGATTCCAAAAACATCTATTTTCCCATCATCTTGCAGCTACCAAATTATTCTTACTGTATTTTAGGAAAACAGCAGGAGGAACTGTATGTGAGTGGGAAAACTGACAGCTTTGTATGTATGAAAGAAACAAGCAGGACTCTGCAACACTTGAAAGGCCAGAGAAAGCCAAAAGACAGTGAGGTCCCAGGGCACTGGGGATGCACAAGAAACAGTCAACCTAATTGCAGTCTTTGGGAAGGTAATAGAACGGATTATTAAGCAGTCAGTCATTGAGCATCTAAGACAACAACATGATAATAAAAAGCAGATAATGTGAATTTGTCAAGAACAAATGTTTTTCTGACACAGTGAGCATGGAAGAAGCCACAGATGTGACAAACTTGGCTTTGATTGGGCTTTTAATCTAAGTCACCTGAGAGTCTGACAAGCTGCGTAGGGATTTATGGCCTAAACTGAAAAGCGGTTATGATTGCTATATGAAGAATTAATTAGGAATACTTCTGTTGCAAACTGGGGTTTAAATAGGGTTACACAATGATATTGCATGCTTTCCTTATTACACCAACAATGAAAATAAGAAAGCACACTTTCAGAATCTGGGCTGATAACTAACGTGGGAAAGATTGCAAGCAGTTTAGTAAATACAAGCTGGATGCAAAATGATGATCCAAAAATTCTTTAGAAACAGACACAAACTACTACAATGCTGACCATGAAAACAAATTCAAATACAAGGGGGAAAATTATCCAGAAAACAAAAAAAATCTGAAAGGTACAGAGGTCTACAATTAGAGAGCGAGAGTGCAACAAGCTATGGTTGGGGAAAAAAAGAACAGCAAACATGACACTATGAAGATCTAAGACACCACTCTGTTCAGCAGCAGTGAAATACACAGCAGCTGGCCAACAACATACAGATTAAACACCACATTTAGAGAAATCTGCAGACAGAGTGAAAAAGGATAGAGCACGTAATGACTGGCATCATTTTCAGCATGGAACATATTAGGAAAAAACCTCAGTGAACAACAGAAATCATCACATAATGGCATTATATCAATAGATCGTGCAGTTCCTGTCACTAAAGGCTTTTCAAAACAAATTAAAGAAACTCACCACGTTAACAAAAGCACATTTTGCTAGAGGTTGCTGTAAGATTCAATACTGCTTTAATTAATCAGTTAACGTACTGTCTCCTCAGAAATAAAGGGAAGTTAGAAACAGATTACCTTCATAGTGACAGTCAACTACAACAAAGCCAAGGTTTTACCTAAGTGACATCTGTGTGAACTCATAAAGCAGGACTTCTGCCAGCATGAATAAATTCAAAATGGGAAAAAGAAAATGACAATTTTGCCTGGATTCAACAAAAGGCCTGTAATCCTTGTACTTGAAAATGAACAGTAGCTTGAGTTTATGTTCTGAAAGCAAGCTGCTACACAGGCTAGAAAAGTTGGGGCCAATCTGAGCTGCTTGAGCACACTAGCAGGCACCTCAGCCTTGCTCTTATGCGTATCTTGCGTACGTTTGAGTGCAAAATTCGAGTCAAAGTTGTTGCATTTTAATCAGCTTTTCCAAAGATGTTTTTGCATACGGTCTTCAGCAAAGGGGATTCCCTCAGTTGTTTTACCAGTGCAAACTGTGGTTTCACTAGTGCCCCTGCAACCACATCCTGCCATCTTCCTTGCATTACTAAACAGACAGTCGGGCAAGAATGAAGACTGTCGCAACAGAAACGTATTCCCTTACTGAAATCCACCAGCTGCCTTCCCACCGCCTTCCTCACGAGTTTCCCAACTGGCCTGTTCCTAATCCTGGGCGGCTGGGATGGACCAACAGCCCTTCCAGCCGGGTGCCAAGGAGACCCAAGAGCGGTTTACACCCAAGGCTTATGGGGCCTCGCAAGATCCCTCAGAAACGAGCCAGGGGAAGGGGCAGACCTCGGGCCTGAGCAAACACCGCCGGGCTGGGCGGGCAG
>VXBW01006834.1:327561-346772 GCA_013400375.1 Thinocorus orbignyianus
GGCTTGGTGGCAGCGGGGCTGGAGCCTGGGAGCATCCAGGCCTGTCCCCCTGGAGCGATGGCGGTGGTGGGAGGGAGAGGCCTCGGTCCGTGTTGGCCGAGGGGTGAGAAACCTCTTTTTCAGAGCCGTGGGTGATGTCCTGGCTTGCTGGCAGGCTGCGGAGCTGAGGCGAGAGGGGGTACCTCCGAGGCACGGCGGGGGCTGGGCGGTCGGGGCTGGGTCGGTGTTGATTTTTTGAGACTGTCGTGCGTCGTGACTCACCCGTGTTAATACTGGATTTTCTTGCCTTGTTTATCATGTGTGGGATTGTGTGGGGCACTGCTGGCAGGTGCAGTAGTTAACAATTCAAGCGGTGAAAGAGTTTTGCCTATAGGGATGTAGGGGGGGCTTACACTGCAACTTTTCAAGTAACAGGATAGCAAGAACAGTATTATGACATGAATAGTGAAGGTGCAGGATCATCAGCAGCGGATCTCAGGTGGAGTGGATAAGACTAAATGCTTGTAATCAGTCTTTTATTGAGTATTCTTGCCTCTTTCTGCGCAGCTTTATTTTTATCCTCCTTATTCTTCTCAAATGAGTACAGATCATCAATCAAAAATGAATTAACAGTAGTGGGGATTAACACATTGTGGTATTAAATGAGCAAAAAGGTAACTGCAGCTGTAGAAGCAACAGATAACAAGATGCTTCTATAACTGTAGTTTGAGAAAACTCAAGGAAGGAAAGTAATTTATCTTCACAGAAGATAAACATGCCTTCCATGGAACAGATCGTGATTCTAGAAAGCTGGAACTAGTGTGCTCACTGCTATCTTTATCTTCTCAGGGTAGATAGCTGTAACAGCAGAAGTCAAGGAAAAGTTTAGTTAAATTTCTGTTAGTGGTATAATGAAAGAAAGCAAGGGCTTTGGGAGGTCTCCCTTAATCTCTCTCTGTTGAGGTATAGGCTGGGCTGGCAGCTAAACGAATGACACAGAACTGAAGGGGGGGGGCGAAACAGCAAGGATATATCGATCTCAAGCTAATGTAGTTACTAGCAGACCCTAGAAAAGGGAGGTGAGTTGCCTGGAGCATTGGGAGTGGATAAAGGAGGCAACGGTTGATACCATTGGTAGATAAGGGATAAAATGTCCAGGATGGCAGTTTGGGCGAAACCAATGGTAAAGTTTTACTGTTGGCTTAAACTAAGCATGTGCAGCCACTCAGGGCACTGACTCCTGCTTTGGCAGGGAATTTCTCCATCAAAAAACGTTGCGTTAGCAAGTGGTACTAAAGCAATTGTGCAACTGTGCAGTTGCCATTGTTTCCTCCTCACCTCTTGCGGGATTTCCCTTTCTTGTGTTTCTGTTGATGATCTGAGGTTATCTCTGTGCAGTCATATAGTCATACTCTGAGGGTGTTACAAAGTTTTAAAGAGTAAGATGAAGGCTCACTGGAAAATGGATGACAACCAGAAAGAGAAATTTGAGGAATGGTGGAAACTGGAACTGGATGAGGAGCAAGAGGTAGAAGTTGAAGTCCAGCTCTTAGTGAAAGAAGAAACAAGTACCAGAGGTCTTACGGGCCTTCTCCTTTTAACTCCTGGTGTGGTGTTTATAATTTTAGGGGGTTTATTGGGGTTTGTTTTGATGTGGGTTTTTTTCACTATGCTACTGAATTGGAGTTTAGAGGTTGTACTAGAAAATAGGGTCATCTAAGATTAATCATCACAGTAACCTTGGTAAATGCTTCTCCCCCTTCTCCTTTTCTCCTCAGACATATGTAGGTAGGAAGAGCTGCCTGCTAAAGAGAAAATGACATCTCTAGAAAAAGGTAGGTGGTTCACATGATATCTAAGCAGACTGGTTAAAAAGTACTTTAACTTGAATTCTAAAGACCAGAGTTATACTGTATGCCAGACTCCACTCGTTTAAATGTATTCCTTTTATGTAGTTATTAGGAAGTAGTTATGTTACTTTATGATTGCAGTGAAAACCAGAGCTGCCTGGATGGAACAGTTAATTGAACGTGGCTTTCTAATCCAGCTTCGTATTGAAAAACATGTTTGTCACTGGTACTGTCATCTGTCTGTATGCATATTTGTGAGCCCTCTTGTTTAGAACCTGTTGGTACTGATGAGCCAACTTGAAAGTAGGGCAATATAATGGTGCTACTGCAGCATTTTTGAAATCCATTGTTTGGATAGAGGATGCAGGCTCACATTACTGCCTGCAGTGTGAGGGGAAAAAAAGCAGTATGTGTAGCAGTATGTTCTAAGCAACTTGCTTTCACCCATTGTGAAAAAACTACTACAGTAATATTTAATTATTAAACTTAGTGAACGTAAGTAAAATGAATTTCAGTAAATGTTATTATGCATATTGGGGAATTTGGAGCAGAAAGCACTGTAACTGGTAATATTGGGATCTGTTGATTAGAAATTAAGCAGAACTGTCTTCTTAGCTTTTCTTAAAGCTTCGCTTGAACTACTAAAACACGTGGTAGATAGTACTTAAGTCTGCTAAATTTCTGAATATATTAGTAGCTGTGTAGCTAATGGCTGTTTTTCATTTAGTTCTTGCTTTTAAAATGAGACTGTTCTGATTCTGTCAGCTCCCCAAACCTGATTTTGCTTTCATTCTGTGAGTAATGCTGTCAAGAATTTCCTCCGTACTAGCTTCTTTTTGTCTGTATTTAATCTGTAGGAAATCAGGTTTAATATAATTCAGATTAATGTTTGTGTCTTGTACTATCATTATTAATGAGCAGTATTAATGACTTTTCTAACTTGTACTGTATAATTGCTGCTGCAGAAGACTATTCACACATGCAGTATGCAATTAAAATCTATAGCTTCGAAGTACAGAGATTAAGTGAAGAGTTACATAAGACTATAGTGAAGTGAAAGGTGGTAAACTTTCTCTCTGCTATTTCTTAATTTTAGTTGAGGATGCCTCATCACCCATCCGAGGAGCTGGAGATGGCATGGAAATAGAACAGCCGGCTGAGTCGGTGGAAGTAATCACCGGAACCAACACTACAAACCATCACATCCACCACAGCCCACATAAAAAGACAGTCTCTTCCCTGAGTCCTGGAGTTCTGCAGCTGGGGAAAGTAGCTGCTGACAAATCAGTGGAGATTGAAGCTATTCGCATATTAGTCCCCAAAGCAGCTATCACTCATGTTGTTCCAACTAAAAATGCTAAGGTAGCTAAATCAGCAGGATATAAAGGAGACACGTTACATCAGTCAGATGGACCTGCAGATCCCAAGAAAGAACAGACAGAGCTGAAAAACACAATTGAAAAGCTAAAGAATTCAGAAAAACGGTTGTTACAGGATAAAGAAGGTCTTTCTAATCAGCTGCGCGTACAGACAGAGGTAAGAAATTAAAGGGTTTTTTTCTCTTGCAGCTGAGCTGCTTTGGTTTATGTTGACAGTTTGTGAATGCAGCCAAAGAGAACTGTTATGACACTCTAGCCTTGAAAGAAATAGTTTCCCTTTTGAACTTCCCAGCTACGATACAGAGTAGAAGTACATCTGAGTAATCCAGTGCGGCTTCTCTGACAACAGAAAAGTATCAAAGGCTTGAAGCCATGAGAAACACGTTGGAGGGATGTAGGGAAATGTATCATTCATGAGAAAAAGATTTTGCACCTCTACTCAACCACTGAGTTTCAAATGTTATGCTGTAGAAGGGGTGACTGTAATTTTCTCCATCATGTAATTTGTGGATTTCTCGTCTAATCATTTGTTGTATTACTTGGTCAGGTCTTGAATACTACTGAAACTTTCTTTGTTTCTTGTAGTAGGCTTTCATTCTTCCTCTTTGGCCTCTGTTAGAATTTAAACAAGAATGTGTTTCATGTGCATTAGTCTCAAATGTTTATGCTCAGTAGAGTGGATTGTGAGGCTTAATATACTCCGTGTTGGATTTGTCCCATTTTGGAAAGAGAAAAGCAATTTATTGTTTGTAAATAACTTGCTCTCCATTCCGGAAGTAAGAAGTGTTTCATTCTATGTTGGTAATTACAGGACAGTCTGGTCTAATTCTAGGTGAATCGGGAGCTGAAGAAATTACTTGTTGCTTCTGTTGGGGATGATCTGCAGTATCACTTTGAACGGATGGCTCGTGAAAAAAATCAGCTAATCCTAGAAAACGAAGTCCTGGGCCGGAATATGTCTCAATTGTCTGAACAGCTGGAGCGTATGTCTATACAGTGTGATGTGTGGCGAAGCAAATTCCTGGCAAGCAGGTATTCCTTCTTACAGAACTGTTAATACAGCATTCTCCTTCAGTCTTTAATCACATATGGCCATTGCAGTGCCTGGCACTGTGCTTATACATGCAGAGGACAGCCACACAGCTGTACTGACACCTGCTATGAAATTTGAGTGTACAGAAAAAGTACAAAGCAAACAAGCTCTTTGTAAATCTGAGTAGTTCTGCTTTTTCCAAGGTAATACAGTGGGTCCTAAATCTCCTAAAATCTTAACTACATAGCAAGAGAAGTTCTGAACTCTAATAGACTGCACGCAGCTTAGGGTTTAAAATGGTCTTCCAGGACACCTATCTTGACTTGTTGAGGTAATTAGCTTGATTTTCATCCCTATCCCCCAAGTATGATAGTCAGTGTGTGAAGAAGTTGATTTTGTTTAAGTACTGTGCTTACAGTGATGCTGTGAACTACTGGGAAGGGCGGCTCAGTATGGAAGAAAGAGTAGGGGCACCTTTTCATTAAACACTGATTGTATTACCGCTAAGAACCTCACCATTACTTTTGTAACCATGAAATAATGGGTAGCAAAAGTCAGGAGCAAATCTTAAGCTGGTCTGTATGTCAAAATCTCATTTGATAATGGAATAGACTTTTAACTTGCTAGGTGTGGTTGACTTACTGGGTAAGTAAATAATGTTCTAGGATTTTTCGTCTTTTACTGTATTTGCATATAACTAACGGAATTTTAATTATGATGCTTAGTACATATTCCAGAAAGACTTAACTGCATGAAGGACAGGGTAATAGAATATAGTGCCCTCTCTGTAATTTGCTAGTTTAAGAAGTTTCAGCATACTGAGTGAGTATAAACACTTGTAATAGTCCTAGCTAGGCAAGTGTTAATACTGTAGTTTAACTTGTTTCTTTAGCATTAATAGGAGTTCTGAGATCAGAGATGCAAGTCTCTTCTAGGAGTAACAGTGTGGTGATACGCTTAGAGTAACACCATTCCATATTGTAACGTTCTGGTTTGTTGCCATCTCAGTTTTCTAACTGGTTGTTGTTTAAATGTCGTTCCATGGTTTACCTTTGCAGTGTTGCAGCCATTTGAAATACCTGCTTGAGTTGTCTGAGCCAAGTCTCACAGCAGAGCAAAATATGGCAACAGTTCTCTCATTTGTAGCTCTTACGTGCTGGTATCTGGCAGGTACAACATCTAGTTGTTGGCCCTGAGAAAGGCAAAGAGGTGAATGAATGCAGTCTGCAGCTGTCACCTTTAGAGAGGAGTATGAAAAGACATGATTACAGCATATGTGTGAGAACTGTGTTAGTGTAACAGAACGTATTTAGCTTTATCTGTCAGAATGCTTGTCCATCATGTTTACTTACTCAGGGTGTTTTAAATCCTTCATTACTAGATTTGTATTAAGTGATATAAGATTGTCTAAACTCAGTAAGTCAACCTGTGTTGACTGCAGTTGAACAGAAATTACTATTAATACATCTCCTTTGTAACAAAGTTGATACAGGCCCTGCGTGGAGACGGGGCGTGAGAACAACAGCTTAATACTTAGTATGGAGCTGACAAATTACGGTCTTTGGTAGATAAAGGTGACTTTCAAACTGCTTGCTTACACCACTGATTGGAGATTTCTTTTGCAGGGTTATGGCTGATGAGCTAACCAATACCCGGGCAATCCTTCAGCGTCAAACCAGGGATGCACAAAGTGCAATCCAGGACTTGCTGAATGAACGTGATCAGTTCCGCCAAGAGATGATTGATACACACAAGTATGATTTTTCTAATCCAGACTGGCTCCATGGGAACTTTTAATTTCTGTTGGTTTATTCAGGACAAGGGAAGAATTAAATAACTTTCCCCTGTTCCAGTGAGATACAACAAAAATCAGTTATGCTAATGGATGGTATGATCACTTTTCAGCCTCAGCTGAAAAAGCCAAAATAGCATTAATTCTTTCTTCATTGTTCCCTGGAGGTGTTAGGGGTCATATACCACGGAACTAACATCTCTTGTATCCTCAGGCTTTCCCCAGTTAATCATTTACTGTCTTGACTTCATGTCTCCTCTGTCTCCTTAATACAGATTCTTTTAGCCACAGTGTTTTTTTTAATGCTTATCCTGCCAGATGTAAAATGTTTTGGTTTTTTTTACTAGTATTACAATTCTGTGTTGCTGAGGCCTGTTTGCCTCCTTTTAAACACCTAAACTTCCTTTTTTTTGTTTAACATTTGCCTTATGCAGTGAGTCTTCAGAAGAGACAGTTCTTCTAAAGTATGCTGTGTGTTGATAGTGTGGAGTATAAAAACCACTATTAGTGCTTTTTTTTCCTTTCTGTGCAGGCTGCTGGAGGAACTGATGGTTTCTCTTCAATGGGGGAGACAACAGACGTACTATCCTAGTGCCCAACCTTACACTACAACGGAGCTAGCCGCTGTGAATTGTAAGCTAGCCAAAGCTGTAAGCTCACATCTTCTTGGAGATGTTGGCACTAACAGTCCTAAAAAGACTTCAACAGCTGTGGAGTTCTGCAATACCCCTGCTGAGAAAATGGCTGAAATGGTAAGAACTCTTCAGGCATCTCAGTCTATCAACACAGTCTTCCTTCCAGAAAGAACCACTTTGCTTTGTGCAAACTGCTTAATATCTTGCCTTTTTAAAAAACTATATGCAGGGAAAGCATGCTGAATAGACCTGTTTCCCTTAAAAACAAACCAACCAACCAACAAAAAAACCCCCAAACAAATCCCCCCCAAAACCACAAAACTTAAGCCCACACTAAAAAATAAAACTAGAAGAGTAAGAACAACAACATAAGTAATACGATAATACATGCTATTGCCTTCTCTGTTCCTAGCACCACAAATAACTGGGTCAAAATTTGGTTAGAATTAGATTCTCAGGATGAAGCCAAGTGAAAATACTTAGTTGAGTATAAAATCGAAGTGGGAGAAGAAACCTCATTCAAGTAGAAATAAGTCATAACACTTCAGCAGTAGTTTCTGTGACTCTAAAAATTAGTTCCGTTGAAAGTGGGTGGAAATACAGAAAGAAGCTACATGGTTATCTTTCAAGATCAAGTTCCACTGCAGAAGATGTTTAAATAGCAAACTAGACTAACAGTTTAGCCTGGGAGTAGTTGAGTAACAGTTGAACAGCAGGAGGCTCTCAGCGCCTAGTTATCTGGATTGTTCTTGTCTGGTTTTCTCAATTCTGCTAAAAATACTAGATTTTTTTTCATTCTCAACAGGATCATACCTTGGATTACTGATGGACGTTACTAATTTATAAATAGTACTTAATGCCTTTCTACTGAGTGTCTAAATAGATGTTTGGGTTTTTTTTCAACTTGGGGGGGAAAAAAAGACATCTTGATTTTGAGCAGAAATCTTTCAAAACTGTTAGAGAAGGATAAACCCCATTAAATTTATAGATACATTTTCATTCTCAACTTTTCTATCCTTAGGTGCTACGTGTACTGGATCCAGCTGCACGTACAGAAACATCAACAGAAGTTTCTTTTTCTGAGACTTCTCCATCTTCCTTCCTTTCCACGAAAAAGAGTATTGGAAGGTTTCACCCTTATACAAGATATGAAGATGTGACATTCAATTGTTGCAATCACTGCCAAGGAGAGCTGGTAGCCCTTTAAATAAGCACTGCCAATACACACACTCTTTCTGAAGAATTACACTAGTTGATGTTCAGCAGGCTTCCCTTTTTTCTGTTTCTTTCCATAATGGCTGGGTTTAACATTGGAAATCAGGCAGTTCCTGCTTCTCTACATCTTGAAGTTAGGGATTAGCAGGATTTCCTTAGCCTCTGGGATACTTTTCAGTCTGGAAAGCTACTTATTTTCTTCTACGAAAGTAAGACCAGAAATGTTACGCTGGACCAATTTGTGGAGCATAGAGATGTCCTTGACTGTTTAAGGATTACAGTCTTATTAGCAAATTTCAATGAATTTCTCTTTAGAGGGAGATAAAAGCATAACGATATGAAAGTGCTGATAGGTCATGTTAAAAAAAAAAGAGCAAAAGGCAATGGGAAATGGTCAGCTCTGTGCTTTTTGTTCTTTTTTTTTTTTTTAAATCTTAGCCACGGTCATGAACTGTCCCCAGGCGTGCATTCAGCCTTTTTAATTTAATAATAAAAAGGAATATGTGCAATTATTCTTCATAGCTTTAATTTTGCAAAGTATAAGCAGTGTTGCAGCCCTCATGGAAAGGAGGGGAAAGAGCCTGAATGAACTCTAGCTGTAATATGTAAATAGTAACTGGTTTAAAATGGATTCTGGAAAACTCTGTGGGTGAGATTCTTGTGTTTCCCTAAGCAAAAACAATGGCTTTTCCATATATTTCAGCTTCCAGAGTGAAGCTGTTACATATCTGATTGCCCGCAAAGACAGGCTGATATACCCCCTTTAGTACATGATGTTGAAACTTGACCTAGCATTAGAACTCAGTCCTTGCCCAAGGTTGTAGTCGGTATTAGAGGAAGCTGAAGATAAGCACTAAGTTTGCACAGGTACAAGTAAAGAAATATATTTTTTTACCAATGTGGTTTTATAATCTTGATGTAGGTTTAAAGACAATTTTTGTCAAGATAATCTGCTAAATCCAAAGGAGCTTATTTAAGTTGTAAATATAAAGAGGAAAGGTAGGAGAATGCAAATGTGCATATTAATTTCTTAGTTTCACTCCTAAATTTATTAAATATAGTCATCCAGTTTGGGGAAGGGGTTTCTGAAATGGTTGCTTTCACCCAGTTTTCCTTTGAATATCATGCCATGATCAGAATATGTAAGTAGTAAGTTCTTGCTGTTGCTGGCCAGACTTTGCATGAAGAAAAATACAATAAACTTTCTTTGCTTGCTTTCAAGTTACAATTCTGGATTTAAATCAGCTGTATTGTTTTCTCTGCAGCATAAAAGGAACTATATGACATTGCTTCAGAGCAGTAGAGTGAAAGGTTTTACAGTCCAGTGAACCAAGAAACACTTCTTTTGTAGCTTACTACAATTAGGGAGATGGCATGAACTTTTGCAAATTTTCCCCCCGCATTTGCTGGCTGGAAACAAGAACGTTTCTTGCCCTTGGTGTCGGGGAAAGGTACATGAAGGAAGAATGTTTCTCATTAGCATGTGAAATTTTCATTTCACAGTCATGCCCTTTATCTGTGCTGAGAATAGCTGCACCACAGCCTCCTCCAGTCCAACACCATTACTCTGTCACTGAGCCTCTATCTCCAAAACAGTGAAAGAAAAATACCCCTGGCAAATTGGCTTTGCATCTATTACACTTCCTTTTGTTAGAATACGTCCAGAAAATACTGTGAATGTGGAAAAATGTAACAACAATGCCAGGTCATTGCTAGATCTGTAGGACTGGATACCTGGGTGGAATGTTTTATCATCATCTTCTAACATTATGACTTCACAAGTGACATTAGCATGGTCCCTGACGAGAGTTCACAACGTAGCTGGGTAAGGTGATGTAGTTTATTATAATTAATGTAGCAAACATGGATGTGTATACAAGGAATCTAGCTTCCTTGACACTGGTGAAGGTCATAGTTCACACAACACTTCAGTTTCACAGAATAGAAAACTACTGAATATGAGTCACAGAAATAAGTTCCAAAAACTATTGCACGGTCAGATACACATTAGCCTTCAGTTGCCACTTCCCCTGAACTAACAGTCCTCTGGTCTAGCCAGAACGAATAGAAAGTGGTACAAGAAACAGCATTTTCCAATAACACCACACCTTGTACAGTCTTCACCACAAGTAGCAGCAAATAGCAATATTAATCCAGCAAAAAATCAACACTTGACATCATAATAGCCTGCATCCAGGAATTCATGGTGGAGTATAAAGTGCCTTTCAAAGACAGGAACTGTGTATTTGCCACCCTCGCATATAGATCTCACGCTCCGTTAGATTTGGTCAAACCAAGAAGATCCCTGAGTTACAGATAAAAGCAGGCTTTTCAACAAAATTACAAATAAATAGTAAAATCATTGTCAGTGAAGGGAATTTTTAAAGTTGTTCGAAGGCTTTAAAAACACCACAAAAAGGTCAGTAGTTGGAAAGAGGAAAAGCTCAAGCCATAAAAATTAAGAGGCTTGCCACCAAGAACCTCTGTTACATCAGTCTTTCAACTGTAATGGTCTGTGAAGCGAAAGGATTTGGGCTCTGAATTAATGCAGTGGATGTTCTGCATCTGTTTTGCTCTTCTGGCTTCTAATCTAAGCTGCCTTGCTCTCTCCTTAGCAGCTAGTTCTTCTGCTCGTTTCTCTTCTCTCTTCCTTTTTAGCCATCTGTGAAGACAGAAGCAGGACTGGATGTACTGACAGTTGCAACTGAAAGGTTTTCTTCATCCCTTCAAAGGTGACTTGCCCCCAATTAGCTAGTCACCTTGTCCTGTAGGATAAAGTTAGGCTGAGCCAGTCTAAAAGCCTGCCACTCCTCACTTTTCCATCCTAATTCTCCTGCTTCTGCACTCACCTGCTCCCCACCACCTTCCCCTTTTTGTTGGGCTGATTCAACTCATGGACTAGAGTTGAATCCATTTCATTGGATTAACTTTCTGCTTGTTTAAGGAACTGCATCAGCCCACTCCTGCTCTAGAACAGGCGAAAACAGACAGGGAAGAAGGGATCTCCCTTTTTCAGCAGAAGCAATTCATCATTTCAGCTCAGGTTCTGACATGTATTTTCACAACAGTGAACAAACAGCATCAAGAAATTAATGTATTTTTGCTATGGTGTAGGTTTATGAGGGCACATTTATGCAAAAAACCCCACCCCAAACCAATAAGGACTTCAGCAGTAAAGATTTACATACTGTAAAATAACTATAGCCTTCAGCTGATAGACTACAAAATTTTCAAATATGATTCCCCAGGAATGACCCTACTCACTCTTTAAAGGCTCTGTTGCATTCCTCTGTTCTTGGAAAAAAGGTAATTCCCTCAGTTTGGCGTCTCAAAATTTCGATCTGTTTTTCCTTCATGTGTTCTTGATGCTTTTTTTTCAGCCATAACCTGAAGGCTTCTTCTGGATTCCTGTTCCTCTCCTATTTAAAAAAAAAACCCCACACATATATACAAAAGGCTTCTCAATAAATGACCTTTATATTAATCACATTACAATACTTTTTTTGAACTCTGCTGGCATCTCCCATCCACAAAACATACTTCATAAGCAAACTAGAGCATATGCTAATCTGGCATGGAATATATACACGAGCAAGCATTCAAAGTGGTATGTGTTTAAAAAGATTGCATTTAGCATTTCAAGCCCATTGCTGCAAGGCAGAAGAGCTTTAGAACAGAGCATCTGAATCTTCAGGTTTTTGTCAAGTCACATGCATTAAACATTCTGTTGGTGAGGAATATACTTCAAAGGGTTTTCTGGCTGCTTGTTCTCTGCAGGATTCAATCAGGTCATTCTCCTGAAAAGGAGCATCACTATCTCCTGTGATTTTAGAGCTACTAAGTTCATATAAGCAGCTTTTACGACACGAGGCACCCTGCCAAACAGAACAATCCTAAACACACAAGTTGCTCTAGCTTTTCACTAAAAACAATGTAACAAAAACATTTCCCTCAAATCTAAATTTTCGTATGCTTAGTGTCCTGGTTTCAGCTGAAATAGAGTTAGTTTACTTTCTAGTGGTTGCTGTGGTGTCAGATTTGGTATGCAAGGCATGTCAATACTGTATATTGTTTTACGGTGTTGCTAAGTGATGTTTATACTAGTCAAGGACTTTTTTCACCTTCCCATTGAAGCCAAGAAGGAGCCTAGACAGGAAAATGGAATGGCCAATGGAATATTCTGTACCATAGATGTCATGTTCAGTATAAAAATAAAGGTTGGCTGGGGACGGGGCAGGGGGCTGGGCAGGAGCAGAATCCATGATCTCTGCTTGGGTTGGGCTGGGCGACCAACTCACCAGACTTGTGTCTTGTATATTCTTTTACCATTATTAGTATTGTTATTTTCCCTGGTTGCATTCTATTAAACTGTCTTCATCTCAGCCAAAAAGGGGTTTTTTCTTTTCCCCTCCTTTTCTCCTTCTTCTCCCTACCCTTCTGGGGAGGAAAAGGAGTGAGCGAGAGGCTGTGTGGTTCTAGTTGCTGGCTGGGATTAAACCATGACACTTAGCTAAGGACACAGCCTTAGAATTTGGTTTTCCTATTTAACAAGAGCACCATAAAGCCCAGTCCTACACTAGGGGTATCTTACTTTGCTGTTCAACTCTTCTAGCTCCTTCGCACGACGGATTCGCTTTTCTTCTTGCACTTGTTCTTTCTTCTTCTGTAACCAAGCTTTAAAAACCATCTCATTCTCTCTTCTCTTCTGTTCTTCTTGTTCCCTTTTCTTTTCTTCTTCCTTGAATGGAGTTAAGAGTGAATAAAGGTAGGTTTTTAAGAGAATCATCTACATCTGCAAAGACCTTCGCTGTTGCAATGGACAATACATAAGCCATTTGAGTTACATGAGAGAGACCCCAAAATACTGATGAAATAAGAATACTCAACAACTGCATCAAAGTTGATACTACTTTAAGGAGGAAATAAGTTTGAGCAAGTCTAACACTTTTTGTGATTACCTCCATTTCCATGATACAACTCAACTCACAGACATTTCAATAGCAACAGGTGAAGACTTTTAAAATCAAGCCTACCCAGTAGCTCTGATTGTCCTAAAATCACAGTAAACCAATGCATTTTAAAAATTAATAAAACTCTCAGGTTTGTTGGACCACTAAACCCTAAAGGATATTTAACTACCTGTGGACTGCAGGCACCACCTTATTTGTAAGGATTTTTTTTTCTGGACATGAAGTTGTTATGTATTTGCTTAGGGAGTATTAATAGCTTAACACTTTTTTCAAGTTTACAAAATGATTTTTACAAAATTGAGAAAACTTTTTTGTAATTGTTAATCACACTCTACCTAATAACAAGTACCTAAGGCCAGGAGAAAGGCTTCAAACAACAGTTCCGAAAGCTAATAAGGACATTTTACCAGGTTTTGATTCTCTTTTACGCAAGAGCTACAATCCCCACTCATTTCAACACCCAGAGAAATCTGTTCTTGCGAATAGATGACGTTCTTCCCACCTATACACTTTCAGACTACCCTCCAAATTTACGATTTGTGATTTACTGAAATGAAAGAATTCCCACCAAAATGAAGCAAATGGATTCCAGTAATGTTCCACGCCCGTGAAGTCCATCACAGAATGGAAGAGCTCCATTCAAGAATGAAGCAAATAAGTTAATATGTTCTTACCTTTTCGTAAGTCAGCCAACAGAGGAAGAGATTTAGCCCACGCTGTTAGGAAAATAACCTTCTTTACCTCCACCACACTACCTTTCACTTTAAATAGGCAGAATGTGGTGTCAAGAGATCTAGTCTCGTGTGTAAAAAGACATCAGTAACTCTTCATATTTCATACCCCTGGTTACTAAACTAAGCCTCAGCAAACTTCAAATACAGCAAGCTAGATCTCTTTCCAAAAGCAACTTTGAAGCCACTTAGACAGCTCAGTTAAAACATCATGGCACAGAAAAATGATAGATGCTTCCATGATGTTTGTATAGAGCATCATACACAGTAAGCTACCTTTTTGCAACTGTATGATCATAATGCAAAGCGAAGTAAAATGTCTTAAGTTTTTCAAATATTTGGTGAAGATTTCTGAAGTTCCTGTTACAGCTGCCAGAGGCTGCCTCTCTATTCAATATTATTTTTTTCTGAATAAGGAGCTGAGAAAGAATTAAAATAAGGAGTTTTTCCCCAGTAATACATAATTTGATTTTCTAAAATTGAAGATTTCTTTCAAATTACTGCTCTTTACAGATACAAGAAGAATAACTTCAGTACTGGAAGTATTTTCCTCTTTTTGTCCTCTCTGTAGTGCCCAGGTAAAACCAAATGAGGTGAAAAAGTAGTACCCACTAACAGAAAAAGGGGAAAATAACCTACTTTGCGAGGAATTCATTGAGAAACCTACAACACTCACCAATGCAAAACCTTTACAGGGAAAAAGTATCCAGTTATATTATCAGTCAACACAACTTCCCCTGCAAGCAAAAAGGCATGTGACTTTTGAAGTCAGCTGTATCTTCCATACGTGTTAAACACACCCCGCTGTGTTTGTAGTTCTCACAGTCGTTCTCCCGTGTAAATCTTATTTTATACCTGGACACTCTCCCACATGATAATTGCCTATTACATACTTTATGAGCACCCAAATGTGCCCCTGCATTACTGTGGTTAATCTTAACTTCCTGCATTGCAGTGTCATCTATGGAGATGTGACACCATGTGCTACGTTCCAGAAAGCAGTGGGCCTGTATTGGAACCTTGGTAGAAAGAGAGCCAATAAGCAAAAGCAGTAAGTACAATATAGCAGGAGGCAGCCTTTCAATGCAGGATATATTAAAGAAATATTTGATTTCTCCTGTAAACAAGGCATGATCCTATACCTTTTTTTTAAAAAAAGACAGTTTTGAGAGCTTCTGTACAAACTCCAGAGGAGAATAATAATGATAATAATAATGATTATTATTATTAATGCCTCTTTTATCATGGAAAAATAGAGTAAATACCATGAACATGTGGTCTCTGTGAAACAGAGAGACTGGATAGTCACTGTGATCTACTTGTTGCCTCTATGTCTTTACCTCTTTCCTCAGTTTTTCTTTCCTTTGTTCTAGCTGCTTCCGCAATTCTTTTTGTCTGGGGGAAAGACAGTAAGTGGAACTTCTCATGGGCACATTTGCAGACTGTGCTCTCTGTGGAGTCTTCCGTCTTCCCAGACCTCTTGCAGCATTGAGAGCAGAATTTGGACGACGCTTAGGGTTAGATGGAGGCTTGGGGAAATACACACACTCTTCTCCGCCACGAGGAAAAGAATGTGCTCCTGGCCTTACTGGAGGTACTTCCTTCATTCCAGAGGCGGTGCCAAAAGGACTGCAGTGTGAAGATTTTGGAGACATACGTTGAGTTTCAATATCAGTAAAAGAAACACTTATAGGGGGCAAAAAGCCCTGGCTTTCGATATCACGTAAACTTAAGAGTTCAAACTTCCCATCTTTTTCCACTAAGATTTTGCCATCCTTCTTTTCCTCATCCTTCCCAGCACGTGGTGAAAGTGATGTGCTTTCCTGCCCCATTTCATTAGAAATATGCAACTGAGATAGCCTATTTGAAACATCATCTCCTCTTGCAAGGTCTGTTTTACAAACTTCGGCATCTTCTAGAGGAGGAACTTCAAGATCCACCAGCCTGTCCTTAAATTTTAATTTCCGTTCTCTGTTCTGATCCACAGGAGCCTGATTCTCAAGCAGTTTGTTCGCCTCTTCAATCTTTTCCAAGATGTAACGCTTTATTTCTTCATCTTCTTCTTCATCCAGTTCCTGCTGGTTTTCCAGCTTGGATTCTTGGATAGAGCTTTCACTGTCAGTGTCAGATACACGGTCCCCCTGTTTACTATCAGGCCTGGATTCCAAGCTCTCTTCATTGGAGGGTCTCACTTCTGCACCTACGTCTGCCTCTGAACGCTGATCTGGATTTTCTTCCATTTCCTCATTGTCTTCCTCAAACTTGTCCACAACTTTAACAGTTTGTGCTTCAATATCCTCTTCATTTTTATCTGGATTCTAAAAAAAATTAAAATAAACTATACTATTGTCCCAACAAAGACCAGTATCAGAGAAACAGAAAAGAAATAGTGAGAGAGAAGACCAGTACTAACTACCCTAATTCTAAAAAGGCTGTCAAATAGTACATGTCATAACTAACAGGGTTTTTTTGGCAATTTCTCCATGTTCACATCTGTACAAAGTCTAACTAACCATGGCTTGCACCAACAATCAGTGACACCACAAAAACTGAACTTGCTCAAGCACTTAAAGGAACCCAGAAGAACTTCTGAAACAAACATAATTTTCAATGAACACTGAATTTTCTGTTTTAAAACAATTATAAATAAACTAACCAGTTCACTGAATTTTTTCATTATAATTCCAAATAACCTTCCTTGTCAAAATTCAGTGAATATACCTACACATTTCAAATCATATTGAATTTTGTGCTTATGACTCCAAATATTACTCATTTTTGTCTTCTGAATAAGACAACTAGCATTTAATTTAACAAATACCTCTCCTTCATCAGGGTCATCTTTTTTGTCTTCATTAATTAGGCATTCGACGTCTTTTTCAAAGTCATCCTCATATTCTCCACTTTCTGTTAAATCACTCATATCTGATGGATCTTCTTGGTCTTCCTTTTCACTCATTTTGGTGATGTGTTAGAATACTACTATAAAGAAGAGGGGAAAAATTGTTTTAAAACTCTAGTAATATAAAAATATAGAACAGTGATATTTCTTACAGTTCTCATATACTTGTGATCAGTATCGATACAATCATGTTAGATAGCACCACAGCACCTCAAAACTAAGGATCACTAATGGTTTATAAAAATGAAAGGCTTTGGCATTTCCCCCTCCAACTACTACAGGGAGATTTGAGTCAAAGCAAACTGAGGTGACTTAATGCCCTTGCAGTGTGTCTCTGATAGAGATAAGACTAGAGCTCATGACCTCTTATGTGCTAGTCTCATCCTTCAACAAAGAGATCACTGGTTTATGTTTATTAGAAGTACCACCAGCTTTCATTGCTCACAGGTACATTTTACACTGTTGTTTTCTATTTGCCTGCCTGACCCACTTTAAAGAAATTGTAACTTGTTTCGAGTTGCACTGCAAAGATGTGGGATGCACAAGTACTAGAAGATCCACGCCATGGCTTACAGTAGATCAAATTACCCAAAAGCTTCCTATAATAACATATTCAAAGAGAAGACATTCACTGGATTCTTGACAAAAACCTTCTACTAGAGTGAATGAATAGCTTTCAAACCATACCACCTCCACTAGTATGAGGGGTAAGGAAAGTCACACAGACACCAGTTGAAAATGCTGGAAAAGGATTCAGTTCTGGCTTGAATTTTTAAGGAGGACAACAATGAGAAATACTCAGTAGCCAGTTAATCAGGCTGGATGTAGTCATATTTATCACAAAACTGAAGATGAGCCACTGTAAGGATTGAATATTGTAAACAACCTCTGGACTGCATAGTACACAGATGCCAACAGCTCCTGAAGGACTGCTTGAGGGTCCAGGCTGACTGCCTTCACCACTCAAGCTCAGCTTACTCAGCTGAAAGACACACATCAGCTTAGACAGCTGATTCTGCTCTTTTTACAGCTTTATTGACCCATCATTCCTTCACCAGTTTATTACTGTTTACAAAAGCAACATAAAAGTAGGAAGTGTTGATTATTCAAAAGTTCCTAGTCTCTCTGTTCCGTCTGACATAAGCTGGAAGGTGCCACTTCGAAGTGTCTCTCTAGGAGGACAAATCTGTGTCATTTACAACAGACTAAAAGAACCCGATAGGAGTATTAGGATACGGCAACACAACACTGGGTGTAAGAGATTGCTCTGACCCTGGATGGCCCTGGAACAGCAAGACAGCTCTTGCTGTGTGACCCTCCTGCCCTTCCAGACAAGAAGGGTTGCACCTGGACTTCCCCATCTGTCTAGCGTTTTGCCATGCGTTTTGTGAACAAACCTTCCACCCAGAAGATGCTGCTTAAATTCCTTCAGGCTATTGTTTTAAATTCTGGTGAGCATCTTGGAGTTCTCAGTTATTTACTCACACAGATACCAGATCCTCTTCTTAAAACGGCGTTTCATGCATGACAAGAGTGCTGCTCTTTTAGACCTCAGAATTTAATCAAAATTTGCTTAAGAGGAGGAATAGTAATAAAGCTGGGCACTTTTGTTTCAACCTTGTTTGTATACAAACTTTGTAAAAGCTTTTCTTTCCTTTTTCTCTTAATTTACTTCTTTTTAGCCAGCACTTGCCACAAGAATCACTCTGGATTTCTCCAAGTTTAAATTTTCAGATTTGTTCAGACTGTTGCCTTGACTTTCCACACCATGCCTATTTCCACCACATTTTCCCTGTACGTCTTCCCATACAACATGGAAACTTTTTTGCTTGGAAACGTACCTTCCTTCACAAGTATCTTTGGTTTGCGTGCTGACATGTACCTGGGTTCTTAATGGAGGTCACTTTGCTCCAGTACATATTCAGCACGAAAGAAGTATTTCTCTTTCACTTCATCGTTATGGTACGTGGATGCAAAAAACTACAAAGCTAAACTGCATCTTTAACAGAACACCTTCGTATCAGTCTGTGACACTCAACACAAATACCGGAAACTTTTCAGTTTATTTAGGATATGTATAATAAAGGGGAGCAGCATAAAAGTTGGCCTCTTCTGTTGTACCATGAAGTAGTCAGGGCTGAAGAGATCATTTCAATTTAGTGAACTGTCCCATCCTGGAAGTGTCCAAGGCCAGGCTGGATGGGGCTTTGAACAACCTGCTCTAGTGGGAGGTGTCCCTGCCCACGGCAGGGGGTTGGAACTGGATGATCTTTAAGGTCCCTTCCAACTCCGACCGTCTTATGATGCTATGATCTTGTTTCAGAAAATCCTGAATTTGCTCCTATTCTTTTTAGGGTCTTACGAAGTATAGATCAACGTGTTGTTTTTTTTGCTTTAATAGGGACCAAAAAAAAAAACCACTCAGGACACCCCAAGCCTTCATTTTCACCAGTTTGGAGTTCTAACTAGGGGGAGAGCGTGTGCTGTGACTGAACTGTTGTGCAAACCTCTATGAGGTTCCATTCAGTTGCAGGCTAGGCACAGTTGCAAGAGGGATGAAGTGATGGACTTTGCTTATTTTGCTTGCTTCGTACCAACACCTACACACACACAGACCCAGGGCTGCCTGGCCCTCGGAGCAGCCTGGCGGGCCCAGCACCTCACTTCAGCCCGGCGAAGGGCACCCCCCGCCCACCGAAACCTCTCAAACCCCCGCCCCTCCCAA
>VXBW01006834.1:346875-436095 GCA_013400375.1 Thinocorus orbignyianus
CCACCCCCCGCCATGCGGGCGAAGCAGCCCCTCACCGGGCCGTGACGCACACGGCCCGGCCCCAGGCGCCCCAGCAACCGCCTCCCCGCGTCCGGCCGCCGCCCGCCTCACCTGGCATCACCAGCTCCCCCAGGATCCGGCCCCTCCCGCCTCGGACAACCCGCTCACCTACACCTACAGCGGCCCCGGCCCCGGCCCGGGGGCCGAGGCACCGCTACCGGCCGAGGCACGCCCCACCGGTGCGACCGGCGGCGTCGCCATGGCAGCAGCAGAGGGGGCTGCCCCCCCAGCTCACCTTCCCGCACCGCCGACGGCGGCCCCCGAGGGCCAAAATGGCGCCGCGGCGCCGCCCTGTTACCATGGAAACGGGCTTACACGCAGTTCCCCCCCCACCCGTCTTTGTCCTCCATTTTCAGGTGTGAGGGCTCGTTGAGAGAAGGGGCTTTTTTCCCCCTTCTCGTTAGAAAATGTCATGTAACTCTCAGAAACTAAATCGAAACATATTATGGGGGTTGGGGTGCTGATCACCGTGAGTGCCCAGGAGAGGGGCAGCGTTGCCCTAGGCCAGTCGAGAGCCTTTTGGTGCCCTTTAAATTATGCACTTGTCTGGGAGCAGCCTGAGCGCTGGCAGTTTTTATGTTGTATTATTCATGCTCAGGCTGGCAACGAGCAATTTGATCAGACAGAAAGCCAGCGGCATCCAAACTTGAGCTTTTGTGGGTGAAGGCAAGCACCACAGCTCCAGGGGAGTGCTCCTTGGTGTTAATCGCACATCACACCATGAATCTGGAAATGCGAGGAGGGGAAAAAACCAAAAACCAAACCAACACACAAAACACCAAAATCCACTCTAAATAAAACCCCTCCTGGAAAAAAATAGTCACCAAAGGACAAAGGGAACCCCCAGGCTGCTGGCAGCCCTCCGTACTGGAGCTGAGGCTCCTCTCCCAGCCACACCAGGCTGGGGGATGTGGTGCAGCCAGGATCATAGAATGGTTTAGGGTGGAATAGACCTTAAAGGTTCATCTCATTCCAACCCCCTTGTGATGGGCAGCGACACCTCAAACACCCCATCCAGCCTGGCCTTGAACACTTCCAGCAATGGGGCACCCACAACTTCTCCGGGCAATTTGTTGCAGTGTCTCACCACCCTCATACTGAAAAACTTCTTCCTGACATCTAAATCTACCCTCTCCCAGTCTGAAGCCATGACCCCTTGTCCTGTCACTGCATGCCCTTGAAAAGAGTGCCTCCCCATCTTTCCTATAGGCCCTGTTTAAGTACTGGAAGGCTGCTGTAATGTCTCCCCAGGGCCTTCTCTTCTCCAGACTGAACAACCCCAAATCTCTCAGCCTGTCTTCATAGGATTCATAGTGTGAACCAAGGCTGGCCCTTCCTCAGGGTTTGGGATGTTGCTTCCCAGCACACCGCGTTTTGGAGGAGGACGCTCCTGAGCTCTCCCACCAGTACGCAGGCCTTGGCCATGGCGGCATGGCCCCCAGAGGGAGGGAGTTATCCTTAATGGTAGCACTGGTCCCCCACCCAGATGTGTTCCCCAGTTTTGAACACGCTGGCCCAGTAAAGTGAAGGATGGCAGTCTACAAATGCACCAGAAAGCCACACACCTCAGAGGGCAGCGCTGAGACAGCACTAAAGGGTTAATGTTGAGGAACCAAAATAAGGGCAGAAAACAGTCATGAATGCATTCAGCCGGGGCACTGATAACTCTCAGAGTAACACTGGTAGAGTTACCCTTTCACTCAAAGTAGCACAGGGTAGAAAACTAAACTCCTTCATGGTGGAGTTCAGGTCTCTGAAAGCAGGTATGATAGGCCACACATCCATAGGAGGAGGTTGGACTCCACGACCTTGAGGTTTCTGCTAATCCCACACCATACGGCCAGAAAGAGAAACGGGATTTGACATTGCTTTTAGCAGGCCTCCCTGATATTTACCTGAGATAACACTCAAGTACTTGCTTGGCAACGGTTCCTGCTGTACCTGGAAAATCTTCAAACAGTGACCTCACCCAGGGTCATGCAGTCATCATGTGCTTGCAGACAATACGCTCAACTTCTGATTTTCCACATTTCACAGACAGGTGGCTTTGACAAGTTCATAGCAGACTAAAACAAAGAGAGCTGGGCACAGTATCAAAGCTTTATGCTCCGCTTTTATCACATTGCTTTTATCCTGCACCTGGCAAGTCAGTGCCACCCATCCACATGAGATGTTTTATTCAACTAATTACAAATCCATGTGATTATATGACAAGGATTAGACCCTGTTGCTGGAAGATCGAGCTGTGATGCTTGATAGTGACAATATCATGATATCTTAAGGTTGATCTAAATTCATGTATGCATTCATTAACCCATATGTCATTAAATTTAGGTTTTCAGATGTTCCCATCAGTGAGGGAGCTACAGAAAACAGTAATGAAAAAAAGCAATGGAAACACTAGCCGAGCAGTGCAGGGCTCTGAGTACAGGCCAAACAATGCAGGGCTCCAAGGACAGGCCCCAACATGTTTGTTGCTCTTTTATATGTCACTAATGCTTCAGACAGTAGGGAACACTGATTTATGCAGAGCAAGTATGTTTGGCAGAAAGGCTGCGTAACACCTCCAGAGCAATGGAGGTTAAACAAGCACCTTAACACCTTTTGTCTCTTGTGTAGGAAACAATTGACACTGCCAAGGGTTACTAGTAATGGGGTCCACAGCTCCCAGTCTCTTGCTCCTTCCATAACCAGAGTCCCTCTTTCCTTCCCACTACTTGGCTATGATCACACTGACAAAGAAAATGTAATCGCATCCACACAGAGCCGTTCCCTTTCCCCAAGAACACTGCCAGAGCAGCCAGCTGTTTCACACATGCACAGAGCTACAGCACAGTTGAGAGTAATCCCATCATGGCTTGATGGGCTGCCACAACCAGTGCCAGCCCAGGAGAACAGCAGTGAGTGCTGCTTCCAAAACAGCTGCCTCAGGCACCTCTTATTATTCCTCACCTTTCTGGACAGAAAAAGCCTAGCACCTGGCCTCTCCCGCTAACAGTGATCTTAACACTCAAGAAACATGACACATCTTACCAGCATCATAGCAAGCCCAGTGCAGGAAATAGATTCGGCAGTAACACTCACCTCCAGCAGCCCCTGGCATCAACTGGAACAAAGAAACAGCCACAGCATCCCAGGCAGACAGCCCAGCCGTGCGTAGTATTTATCTCACACCCATCAAACCACACCGTGTGCTGTTTTGCAAATGCAGGAATTCAGCTCCTTGACAGTAGCTGGGTGTCTCTTTTCAGCGCTCTCAGCTCTTACACAGTGTGGCAGGATGCGATGGGAGGAGCAAGGAGGATTGCCATGGTTCACGTGGATTTACTTTGCTCACAGGCAAGAGCTGGCTTAGGATTCTTGTCACAGCAGCTTTCACCAGCACCAGAGATGTGAAATGCTTGAATCCATTTTAAAGGGTAATGCTATACCTGTATGTGCTACTAGTTACCTTCTAGCTCTATGCAAGCAGAGATTTTAAATCCCCACACTGTCAAGAAACTCATTCCCACACAGCCGAGTCCTAGATTCACCCAGAGAAGGCAGATGAATGAAATCCAAAGCAAGCCTGACATGCTGACAGTCCTATCAATCCTGCCTCAGCAATAAAGCTCTCAATGCAACACTTGTAAGAACAGGAGCTTGTCCTACACCTCCCTTCCCCCCCCAGACCTCCCGTTTTCTCTTTGTTTTGGTGGTGTGCAGAGAGCTCGTTGGGCTACTGCCCACACTGAACTGCATCAAACTGGCAGCAGATAGTTGGAGAACGCTTTCACTTCCAGCCCAGCCTGTACTATCAGGTACAAGCCATCTCTTCTAGAAGCACAAGACAGGGAGCACTTCCTAAGGCAGTCAAGGGTGGGTGTGCCAGGATGTGAATTTTGTTTTCTTAAGGCCTCAATTTTGTAATTAGGTCAATGTAAATAGAAAGGTCCTCCAACAACAATATTTAAGACTTAGGTTTTTTTGCATGGCTTGTTCTGTATTTTGCCCCTTCCCCCAGCCTTTGTAACAAAGATGCTCAGAACAGCCTGCCCGAGTTGAATGCAGCAGCAGTGCTGTGGATTAGCAAAGTATCGAAACACAAAACAAACACTGGCCACACAGGGTATCTCAGAGTATTTTTATTTAATAAAAATAGCTATTCAATTAGAAACCACTAGTGTCCACATGTTCACAGAATTTCATAGGCATCAATAACTGCACACAGCTCCAGTCAGGCTCTGTAGTCACTTCACCACCAGAGAACAGCACAGTGTAGAAACCTGAACAACATCTAGGTATGGTTTCCATACGTTACTAGGCCTGAAGACGTACACAGTAGAGCATGCCTCTTTAGTGCAGTTGCTACAGTTTCATTACTTTGGTAGAAAAATCATTGTTATTGCTGTAATTCATTAGTTAATTTTTGACTGCTTTTAAATAACTGGGTTGTTCCCCAACAAAGATTTGCTCTTTTTTTGAAAAGTGTGATAAAAATTGAGCTGCTTTTGGCGACTTGACACAAGTGCTGTATTCCCCACTCCTCGTGCCTTGCTGCAACTGCCATCAGACCAAGGAACCCAAAGGACAGGATATGCAGGATGTGCGTTTAGTGTCCCTTTCCCAAGACAGCTGGTCAGCTAGCATTTCATGGCTTCAGATTTGATTAAAAAAAAAAAAAAACAACCCAAAACAAACAAAAAACAATAAAGAAAGAAATATATACACAGGTGGCTTCAAGTTTTCATTTCAGGATAAGGCAGTTAAGTTGACATGGGTACGTGTCAGTACAGCTGAGCCCCTACGTTTAAGGGGATGTTCTAGGAGGCAGGCTGCAAACACAGAGAAGCTTTGGGGTGTGGGCTCCCCTGAGCAGCCAGCCTGAAAGGGCTCCCCAGACAGCACACCCCAAACACATTCATCATTCACCTTTAGTGGTGGGGTAAAGGCTAAGGCTCACAAAAGTGATGAGAAAGGTCACACCTGTGCCAGCCAGGGGAGAGAAGCCTTCCTAACCCCCGATGCTGTGAAGTCTCCATGGCACTAAAAGCAAGAAGTGAACCAAAGCTGCTTCTTCAGGCTCTGACTGGAAGAAGCTCTAACCAGTACAGACAGAAGACAGGGAGGGAACCATGCTGCATTACATCTTCTCCCTCACCAGTTCTCCTGTATGTTTAAACTCATCACAACCTGCACAACAACAGGGCATGTCATAGAATCATCCATAATACACTGTGGAAATTCTTTATCTGTTGCCGTACTGGTCATGGTGCCTGAGTACCCAGGTGCCCAAGCCCAGGACAACTCTGTGCAACTCCTTCCCAGTACTGAAGCAATTTGAAAAAAAAAAAAAATTTTTAAAAAAACAGGTAGAAGGCAAATCCCAAATTGCTTGGGCTGGACAAAATAAAATAACTACTTATTTCAAACATTCATTGTCCTGCTTCGGTGGAGAGCAGAGGTAGAACTAGTGGACAGAGACTCACCAGAAGCATAAAGGCATTTTAATATAAGAGGAAAAACTGACAGAGCAGAAAACAGCATTTTTCAAAACCTCAGGCAGTCATCCTGCTGACTAACTGAAGGTGGCAATAGTTGGAATTCTCCAAGGTCACAAAGAATACCTTAAAATCCTGCAAGTTGCCTTTCTTCTCAGTGCTATACCAACATCCATCACACTGAAGTAGCCCAGGCTCCAGGACTGTGAGGCAGTGATTCCTGTACTCACAGAAATCTGCAGTCCTAAAGGACAAAGGCAAGGATGTCCAAGGCTCCCTCAGGTTAGCATTTTGTCTACTTAAACTCCCTCTGATCTTCCACTCTAGCTTTACAGTCCCTTGGGCACAGGTGTTCATGGCACTAGTAATGCTGCTGATGGCCAATTCACCAGTGTCACAAGTTTCCGCAGGACACAGTTACATTTTTGGGAAAGCACCATGATCAACTATGGCAAAACTCTGGCAGCAGGGGTGACAGATAGGAACAGCAGAAACAGTGCAAGCAACTCAAGGAAACACGTGCATACACAGAAACACGAGTGTACTAGTCATCGAAACAGAGCATCCAGCACTATGGGGCAGGCAGAGGAGAGCCACGCTGCAGAGAGCAGGCCTGAGGCCACCTTCTGTCCCAGGCTTGGGGCTGTCCACATAGAGGTCTATTAAAGTGCCCTTACTTCTGCCCTGCAGCAGCACTTCAGTGACAGAGAACAGCAGTTGACTAGACAGTGATGAAACTGCCTTTCCAATAGCAGCCTCCAGATGCATAGCCTTAGACTAAAACCTCCCAAGGCTTTCATTCTTACTGTTCTTTGCTGCACATCCCATGTACGCAACAGAAGAACAAAAGGCATTTTAGAAAGAAGGTAATTGTTCTTACTTATGTAAGAGCTAATACATTTACCTTCTAAAATGTGCTACTAATATAGTATAAATATGGATCAAATACCATTACAGTGACTGCCTTGGGAAGAAAAGGCAGAGATTAAAAAAAAACAAACCCAAATCAGACCTACATCTTCATATGTAGCCACCAAGAGTCTTCACTTGGTACACTACTGGCTTTCAGGAGATCTGCTTTCCATCTGCTTCTGTCTTCTGTAAGCTCTCATAATACTGTATATGCCACTGCCCAAGAACACCAGTGAGATGGCCGCAAAGTAAGAGGCATAAATCATGAACTGCAGAGAAGGGCGGGTAAGGAAAAAAGAAAAAAAAATAAAAAAGAAGTGGTTAAACCAAGCAGTTACCAAATTTGTATCAAGATTAATACATGAACTCTCTCTTGTAAAATATCAGGAATCAGTGATTTCTGTCAGCAAACTTCTGACTCAGCGGCAGGTGGCTGAGCAGCTTTACAGCCTGGTTTACCTTCCTCCCTCCCCTCAGTAAAACTAAGGGAGCCTGTCATACCTGGGTGAAGATGCCCAGCCCAAGCCCGCTGGCATCCACAACAATCAAAGTGAGCAGAGTCTGAAGTGCTAAGGCAATGAAAGTATTGACCCCAAACACCAGGGCGTACCGTTCCACGCTGAGATTTGTAGCGATCTGGAACCTGGAAAGAAAAGGATGTCCAGAAACAAAGACCAGCAAACAAGCAGTTTCAGCATTTCTCATATTGTGCTTGAGCTGTATTATAGCTGTAATGCATGTGTGGTTCAACAAAAGCTGTGTTTTCATCCCCAAAGTGAGGAATAACATCAAAAGAAGTTGTTCTTACAGTTTAGGGAAAGGTGACACTTCAACACACGCAAGGCATTGTCCTCTCCTCATATGTTAACACTTCAGCCATGTTTATGAAAAACATTCCCCTAGCAAGCAGCACTATCTAGTATTTAGAAATAGTCACTTCAGTGTCGTAACACTTCTAAGCCTGTGCAGGCTGCCAGCCAAATACATCTCTGTGCCTCAGTTTCCAACCTGAATCACAACACAAACCCTTCCAAAAGATTTCCCAACTCCTGATAGGCGAGACCCTCATTACACGAAAAATATACCAGCTTTCACACCTTGAGAGCAATTTACATTTAAAAAGATACTCACGTTGCTATTGTGATTAGCAGCATGTAGATGATTCTGAAGACAACATATGATGCATAGCACACCCAGATGTTACGAACAGTGTCCATGATATATACAGCAGCAGCAATAAGAAAGGAGAAAAGGGCAAGTGCCACCTCACCCCACATTGCCCAGGATGTTTTTATGTGACCCACAACAAACACCGCAACAGCTCCTGCAAGGGGAAAGAAAGGATAACTATTAGTTACCATAACTGGAACAATCTGGAGACTGTATTAGAAGCTGTGCAGCCTCTGACAGCCAAATGTGACTGAAGTGGGGGACACTAATGGGCAGCTCTTCTTTCCGACCTCTCCCTCATATGGAAGCCTGCTCTAAGTTTCACTTCTACAGGAACAGCAAAAAAACCCAAACACAACAACAACAAACTCCCAAATAGGTCAATGCTGACTGCCTCTGAAGTTTGCTCCCTGGCTTCAGAAGCACAACAGCCCCAGGACTCAGGCCACTGCCACTCTGTCCTCTGCCCCTGACCCTATCAGTGTTGTCAACTGGGTTACCAAGAAATGTAAACCTTCGTTCTCAAAAGCACACAGCTGATTATTTTGTGGTACGTTAGGGGGTTAGGATAGAGGAAGACTCTACCCACTGTGATAAATAGCTGTTAGAGCTCTCTCCCAGGAGGCAGGAACACCTACAGTTACTGTCATCTTCATGCTGGGCTGTAAGATTGCATGTGGCATTTCACAGAATCACAGAATGATACCGGGTTGGAAGCAACTTCTGGAGATCATCTGGTCCAATCCCCCTGCCAGAGCAGGTCCTCCTAGAGCAGGTTGCACAGGAACTTGTCCCAGTAGGTTCTGGATGTCTCTAGAGATGGAGACTCCACCACCCCTCTGGGCAGCCTGCTCCAGGGCTCTGCCACCCTCAAAGTAGAGCAGTTCCTCCTCATGTTTAGATGGAACTTCTTATGTTCAAGTTTGTGCCCATTTCCTCTTGTGCTGTCACTGGGCACCACTGAAAAAAAGACTGGCCCCATCCTTTTGACACCTGCCCTTTAAGTATTTATAGGTGTTGATCCCATCTACCCTCAGCCTTCTCTTCTCCAGACTAATCAACGCTGAGACAAGGTGTATTTCATGCACCATCACAGCTGCAGCTAACGAGAAGCCCAAATACACATTACATTACAAGAAAATTCCTATTTGAAGTAGGCCTTGTTCTGCGAACAAGTCAAATGGTAACCAACAGCAGAACAACGCTGCTGTACACAGCAAACTAGACAAACAGCATACTGACAAAGGGAGGTTTACTGAGGTCTCTCAAAAACAGAATTGTATTCAGTATTTGACCACTGTATAGAAGTGGTACAGTGCAGTATCTAAGCTCTTTGTACCCCTCAGCTGGCCTGCTATCTTGGACTCCTTATGCACCATCAGTGTGTACAAGCCTGCAGTCCTGTCAGACCGCACATCAATCTTGCAGACTAGTGAAGAAGTTTAATTCCTTACCCTTGGCATATCAATTTCCCCTCACTAAACTCTTCTTTCCAGTTCCTGCTGTGACACTACCTGACTGACATTTTGCTCTTTGAAAGTCTGGCTCTCCCAGTAGCAAAGCCCTGAGATGCAAATAGAAGCTAAGTTCCAGAGCCTTCTTTCTACTTGCTCAGCAGTTCTGAGATCTGGGGACAGACACCACTCTGGGGATCTCACTCCCTCTATGTCTAAAAGTTCACAGCAGCCTGACACCTAGTTATGACAAGATATTCTATCTGTGTCCCGCAATTAAGACACCTACAGCTGATTCAGTGGTTTCACATCCCAAGCTGATAAAGGACTGCCACATTCCCAAGAAGGTGCAGGGATGCATCGTAGCAGCCAGCTGACCTCACAAGAAGGAACACTATTTATCTTGTCTGGGACAGGACGCTGACAGCCACCTGAGTCACCACGCTCTACTCAAACCTTTCTGTGGGGCAGTACAGGTACAGGCACTGATGACAACAGTATCTCACCTGAAGGCTGGCAAACAGTGCTCATAACTGAGCACAGGAGGACTAAGAGCCATGAAGATGGCAAATCAGATCTGGCATTTCTAGTAAAGGAAGAAAAGAGCGTTAATGCTCTTCTGCAAGTCTGAGGACTTCCTCAATAAAACTGAGTGCAGCTCTGGTCACCCGTCTTGGAAAAGAATACAGCTCAGATCAGTTTTGGTACAAAGGGGTGCTAGTAAGATGACAAAGTGAACAAAGAGCTTAATTTTACCCAAGAACAACTAGAAAAGCTTGGCTACTTTGGCCTAGAGCAAAGAACACGCATCTACAGATAGGTCAGAATGAGACAATTTTGTGCTAAAATGTAACCTCGGCATGAAGTCAGAGATAAACCAACTGCTCATTTTAATAAATTCAGACTGGAAATCAGAAGTAAGAGCATTTGCACTAGTGCCTAGGAAATTAGTCACTGAATGCTCATCCTTAACAGGTCCCTTCCAGCCTTATTATAATCTCAAATTAAAGCTTCAAGTGCATTACTCCACTAAACTTCACTTCTTCCAAGCAAGAACCAGTATCAAACAGAAGGGGGTTTTGTTCGGGGAGAGAGACTAATTTCCTTTCAAAAAACATCACTCAAAATCATTCAACTATTTAGAGGAGAAAAATCAAAATGGGAAACTAAAAACTCCAGTTCTGCATTAATTTAGTGCCAACCACCTCTTCTGCCAACAGGTCAGCTGTCCAGAGAACTTCAAAAGGAAAGGACCTTGATATCAAAGATGATCAGAATAAGGTTTAAAGAACACTTTTTCTTTATTCTTTTTATTTTTAAAAATCTGCCCACATTTGGCCATGCTATAGGTTTTCTTTTTCTTTATACAAATTCTTCTCCTTCCTGAGACCAAGACAGGATCATAAAGGAAGCCAAATCAAACAAGAAATAAGAGCCACAGCATTGTGCTAAAGTAGAGGAATAGTGTACGACTACATGCTATTAAAGTGTTGGTTTAGCACACCAAAGACTATTTAATAGCCAAAGCCTTCAGAATCAAGTTGCTGAAAGTTTCAAACCCAACTAACAACACATGGCAGACCAGCTTTTAGAACTATACAACAGCTGTGGCTTCCCACTGAACTCCAAGAGGGGGCTAAGCATGCCCAAGAAAGTACTATCCTTCTTTCTTTGTTTACCTTGGTTTCTTTTGCCCTCAAGTAGGTGATGTCCATAGCAGACAGTGGAATCATGACTCCATCAAAGAAAAGAAATGTACTACAGCAGCATGTAGAGAGGGTATGTTAGCTATTGTCCTAGTTCTGGCAATGGAACAGTATTAAACAACTCCATAACAATAAAACGTTTATGTTGACTGACCTACCCTGCCCTTTCAAGTCAGGCAACGTCTCTCATCTTAATAGCTCAGCCTAACAGTGCTGAAATGACTAAGCGTGGCTCACTGCACGATGCGTGTGCACAGGAAACCTTCATATGTTCCCTACACTGCTGGAGAAAAAGAGCAATAAACCCACAGCACCCTTAGTTTGACTCTGAGTGGTTAAAACTAGCATAATCCCACTGCCATAATGACAGCCAGGAATATGGAGTCAGTCACAGGCCTGGAGCATTCTGCCAAATTTCAGAACAAAGACTGACTTGGGAGGCTCCTTTAAGCACCCACACGTGAGATTACAAGAATGAGAGCTGCATGCAGCAAACTCAACACTGCCTACCGCACCCATGCATGTCAGAGAAGACTCATCCCGAATGCTAAGGTTGCCTCTTCTGCACCCTTGAAGGAACGCGAGACACTTGGTAACCACGCTCTGGTGACCTCTGAGGGACACAAGGCACTTCTCACAGCAGAGCTGAAGCAATGCCAGCAGCTTACCCAGTAGTGTCGAGGCCGCCTCCACAGCACCGTTGTAGATCTCTGTGTCGTGAGAAGGCAGCACCATCTCCCACAGGCCCTGAGCGTAGTTGATAACCTGGAAGTAGCCACAGGTGGACAGTGCCCACCACACAGACCAGCAGAGCATGGTGCGGGAGGAGTAGCACTGCAAGAAGTCCCGCCAGAGGTCTTTGAGCACCTTCACAATGTCTACTTTCTGCTCCTGGATAGATTGGAGAAGGGAGAGAAACATTAGTCTTTGTTTAAAAATACTTCACATTGCTCAGCAGTGTGGCATGACCACTCTTTCAAGCGGTCTGATCACTGGCAACTGACAGCTCTTGGACACAAACCTCTACAGAATAATGAATAAAAAGCTTCTGCACCCCATGGTCCCTCTGCCTGAACCAGAGTTGTCCCTGTACATGCAGAGGAAGGGTTCAGCCCCGAGCACCCCTCCATCTCTGTCTCTCTCAAGCAGACAGCAGTATCCTAGATGTTAGAGTTACTACACAAGTAAGGGTACCAGGGAGAAGAAACACAGAACAGGGCACAATATCCACTTTAACAAGACAGGACCAGAAGCCAGTCATTCAAATCACAGAGGCAAAAAGCATTACTGACACTCTTCAGCCCTGACCCAAATTCAACCAAATCTGGCAATACAGTAAACATGAAAGCCACCTGATGAGTGTATTTCCCCCCAGATAAGTCAATTTTCTTTAGTTCTAGCATTCAGGGCTCGTAAATATTCAAAAAAGCAATCCCACTACACCCCACTCTACTACTGTTAATGTTCAGAGCTCTAAGAAGGCGAGAGATGTTGCCTGCTGATCTGAAGAGAAACAGAAGCTACTTCTACCAGGTACTGCTAGCACAAATGTCAGCTCCTGTATACACAAGCACTCTGAGAAATGGCACAAGATAAAGATGAAGCTTGCCCCTCCAAATCTTGTTAGAAAGAGCACAGAAGGGGGCACACCCATGAAGTGGTTTGGGAAAAAGATAAAAAAAATAGATTTTTTATATATATATATATCTATCTATATTACATGCATGTACACATCTGTATATCCTTTGTAGGCAGGCAAGACCCTTCTTGTGTAGGTCAGAGCACCAGTTATTTCATGTGAGACTGGGCAGAGCCCCCAAGGCCCACCTAGCATCTCCAGCACCCATGAACTTGGATTCCCTGCAGGCAAACATACAGCACTGTCGCAGGACTGAGCTATTACATATTGTGCTGCTCCACATCAATTCTGGATCAGCTTCCAAAGAGCAGCAGTAACTTTGGGCTCTTGGCAGTACACCCTTTCCCTGGGGAGATCGTGCAGTCTGCATCCAGGAAAGACTATTCTCCACAAACAATAAAAGTAATTTTAAGACATTCCTGCCAAAGCCTCCAAAGACCATCACCTAACTCTGTCCTGAACACCCTTTTTTCCACCCCTTGAAGTGTCACTGATTCCTGAGCAACTTTATTAAACACCAAGAGTCTCACTGGTGCTTTGCCAACAGCAAAACATTTGCTCTGCACGTGGGTGCTGTTACTCCAAAGCCCAACAGAACAACTTGGGAAGAGGTCAGCCTTGCAGCGAGGCAAGTTTAGCAACTTAACTCCCACACTGAAGGTTTCAGACTCAGCTCAGGATTCAGGCGCAGGAAAAGCAGGGAAAGGAACTGTCACATACGCTGCAAAAACTGATCTGCCACGTTCAACCCAAGCACGTGCCTGATAAAACCCACCGATCCTCCCACCACCTGGCAATGCTTCTTCTGTACAATTACTCGTACCACCACTCAGGGGATGTGGCTGCTGCTACTTTGGTAAGAAGAACTATCACCACACGCCAATGCTTCTCAGCTTTTAGCACCTGGTATAACTGAACTCTGGGTAGTTATGCTCCTTCTGTGTACTTGCTCCTTCTTTTCAAGTTCTCACCATTAGTTTAGCACCACCCTTGCTCTCACAGGACAGGAGTAAGATAATCTAAAGGGACAGGTAAGGGCTACTAATACCTTAGTCATTATCAGTACAGAACTTGTTAAGACAAGTACCCTTCAGTATGCAAGTATAACACGGTTAAAGATACTTTTGCTCACACGAGACTGGGCTGAACGAGGCAGGATTAGGTCCCTGGAATGTTAATACCTTTAATTCCCAGCTGTAGCCAAAGGAAGCTGAAAGTAGCCCTGGATGCTGCCTCCCCCAGCTGAGCAAACTGGGGCTTACTTGCTAAGTGTAATACCCATTACCTGACTAAACCAACAGCCGCACTTACCTTCTGGCTTGTTCTCAGAATGAGCACAACCTCCTCCTGACCAAGGAGCAAAGCTGACCTCTCCCCAGGGCCCCGAATCCCCCCTGCACCGTGACAGGCTCTCCACACATCTGCATTATCTGGAGCAGTGTGGCAGAGACCTGCCCAGCAAGCAATTTCACATGTGCATTGGGCCTCAAAACTGGAGGCTGAGCCCTCATCTCACAGGACCCAACGCATCCCACCATCAAACAAGGGCACCTGGACGCTTGTTTCCTTACAAGTGACAGGAAGTCTAGTGACAGGACAAGGCGTAATGGTTTTAAATTGGAAGAGGGGAGATTTAGATTAGATATTAGGAAGAAGTTCTTTACCGTGAGGGTGGTGAGGCACTGGAACAGGTTGCCCAGGGAAGTTGTTGATGCCCCATCCCTGGAAGCGTTCAAGGCCAGGTTGGATGGGGCTTTGAGCAACCTGCTCTAGGGAGAGGTGTTCCTGCCCATGGCAGGGGGGTTGGAACTTGATGATCTTTAAGGTCCCTTCCAACTCTAAACATTCTATGATTCTATGACTTTGTTAGAGGTTACACAGCCAGCAAAAGCTACAAGACAGGGCACCGCCTTGGTATTTTCACGGGCTACACGAGGCTGTTATTATGCAAAGGTCTTGTCTGCAATTTATCCCTATTCTGTCCATCCATAACTAATCAATATCAGCCTTTAAGCACTCTTGAGCACTACTGCGTTTTCCTTTCCAGACCAGTTTCCTTCCAGGATCACTGGATAAACCCCAATTATTGCACAACCTGCACAACAGTTGAAGGTAACAAGTATTTTCAAAACACAAGTGCAGAAAGGATTGCCTCTTATGTAAGTGACAGGATATGTCCAGAACCACACACAGAACTCAGACATAAAAACAATTCCTAGTGCCCCAGAAATGTCCCTTCCTTTGTACTGTTGAAAGGCAATTTGATGCCCAGAGAATTCTGATGACAGCATCGCAAGATATGCAGAATGACCTCATCAATCTAAGAAGCCGCCAGTCATGCTTAATTGGCAGAGGGAAGCCAGGAATAAGTCCTCCTGCGCTAAAAATAAGGAAGCAGGATAAGCCAAATAATGCTTTTCACTATTATAGATGACACCTTTACTGCTGTGCACATATACACATCTATGTACATGTACATATATACACGTACACGTGCGTGATGGCCACATCAGTGTCACATCCCCTACTTGAGCAAACCCAGGGCACAACTCACCTTCTTCTCTCCTGAACGACCCTCCCCATTCAAGGGAACTTTGGTCTCATCCTCCCATCCGGGTGTGCTCTGCACGTTGGGATGATCTTGGACAGCCGACCCATTTTTACAGTCCATGACCTTCATTTCCCAACCAAGCTGCTGACTCGGGACGTGGTGAAAGAAAAGGCTTTTCTGCGGCATGGGCAGGAACCACACCGTGCCGAAGGCAATGGATATGCTGGTTAAGGAGATAACGTTCAAGCTGAAGAGGGACCACCCTGCTACTGACACGAGCACCTGCCCAGATACTGCACCCACGGTGTAGCCCACCAGGGTGGCGCTCCTGCAGTAGCTGGTGACCTTCTGGTAGAGGTTGACATCGACGACGCTGTAGATGTAGGAATAATAGGCGATGTCAGTGGCGGTCCCCATCCCGTAGAAGAACTCCAGGAACTGGATGGCCCGCAGCCCCTGGGCGTACAGCAGCATGAACCAGGTGATGATGAGGCTCAGGCCCTGCAGCAGGACCACGGGCTTGTACCGCAGGTAGTCCGTGGCCAGGAACACGGGGAACAGCAGCACCAGGTAGGAGTAAGTCCACACCGGGTAAATCTCGTTGAACACCTGGGGGAGAGAAGAGCCAGCGGTAACCCAGGGCAGTGCAGGGAAAGCACAGCCCCGAGGGGCCGAGGTGCCCCGGCCGCGGTACCTGGCTCTCGGAGAGGTTTTTGTGCGGCTCCAGCAGGTAGCGGGTGAGGAAGGGCTCGGAGGGCCGCACGCTGCAGAAGAAGCCGTAGGCGCATAGCAATCCCGTGGGCAGCGCCCAGCAGCACCCGCCGCCGGTGCCAGCAGCCCGGTCAGAGCGGCGCTCCGGGCGGCCCCCCCAGGGCCCCGCCATGCTGCGCGGGAGCGCGCCGGCAGGACAGCCCAAGCCCGCTCACCTCCGGCACGCGGCGCTTGCCCTTAAAGACCATTCGCCGGCCGGCGGTAGGCGGGGCTGAGTGCCGCCCTCGGATTGGGCGCGGGCACCGCCTCCTGACGAGGCTGGCCAATGGGAATGGGGGGGCGGGATGACTTTGGCGGGAGAGGGCGGTGCGGGGGTACCGGTGCCGCCGGTGGGACGGCTGGGAATGGGGATTCTGTTGGAGTGAGAGGGCTCTCGGAGGAAGGGCCAGCATGTTTTACGGGATATAGAGACATTGAATCACCTACACTGGGAGGGAATTTTAAGATCGTCGAGTCCAACCATCAACCCACCACTGATCCATGTCGCCCAGCACCGCGCCTACCCGTCTTTTAAATACCTCCAGGGAGGGCGATTGCACCACTTCTCTGGGCAGCCACTTTGGTGGAAAAAAAAATAACTCCATATATCCAGACTAAACCTACCCTGGTACAACTGGAGGCCATTTCCTCTTGTCCTACCACTTGTTACTTGGGAGAAGAGACCTACACCCACCTCTCTACAACCTCCTTACAAGTTGCTGGAGAGAGAGATAAGGTCTCTCAGCCTCCTTTTCTCCAGTATAAACAACCCCAGCTCCCTCAGCCTCTCCTCATAACACCTGCGCTCTAGACCCCTCACCAGCTTCGTTGCCCTTCTCTGGATACGCTGGGCACACTGCTGGCTCATGTTAAGCCAGCTGTCCACCAACACACCCAGGTCCTTTTCGACCAGGCCACTTTGCAGCCACTTTTCCTCAAGCTACAGGCTTGGGATTGTCGTGACCCAAGTGCAGGACCTGGCAAGGAGAGCAAGACTGACACCCCTCCTGCGTGCTCACAGCAGCGTGGCAGAGCTCCAGTCACTGGCAAGGTATGTCGTCTTGTCCCGTGTGGCCCCCCTTCTTGGGCCCCTCTTCCCCTTGAATTGCCCATTTCCCCCTTCCCCCAAGAGGCAGACACCAGCCTTTCCTGAAAAACATCTGACAAAGAGATCCTTTACCTGTTGGGCTGTGCTTGTTCTTTTTTTCCTGGCAGAAAACACATTCAGCTGCTGACCTCTGCCACTTTTTTCCCCTGTAGCAAGGTAAAAGCTAGAGCCACTTCTGCGGTTTAATAAAAGCTGCACATTGTTGTCCAGCCAGAGGAAATGTTAGATGAGAGGAGAAAATAAAACGATTACATTCCAAGTAATTATCTAAAGCTTCGCTCAGGACTACTGTTCTTAAAGCTTTGCCAGTTCTGCCACTCAATCTGCCCTACGCTGTGTTTCTGTCTACCTGCTTTGCTCTTCCCTGTGCTCCACTCCCTTCGTCTCCACCACATTGCTGCCACTGCTCGGGCTTTCTACTCTATACCTACAGTTTATTCTCCAAATTGCCTGATGCCATAGAATGTTCACCCCAGGGGTCAGGCTTCTCACCTGTGCAGTTCCATGTCCCACCTCCTAGCTGGGGTCAGTGCTCGACCACATCTTAATAAACATAGCTTTGTAGGGTCTTAGAACCATAAGATTACCTGGCTCTCTGTAAACTGCAACTGAATGTTTTGGTGCTGTATCATATGGCATTAGTGGTTTACTGCTTTCTGGCCGTTTTCTGGGTCTAGCAAAATTTCCTTTCAACTGTTCAACTTTCAACTCAGGCCGTTACTCCTCCACATCTCTCTTTTGTTTGCAGGTTTATTACTTAAAAAGAAAAAAAGAAAAAAGATGACAATTGCCATTTCACCACACTTTAGCTTGAAACAAAACTAGATAGAAAGAATCAGTTCCCCTTGATACTGGCGTCCATCTCAGTGTTTTCCAAGGTACTGCTGGTCTCTCAAAACAGCACGGTTAGAGTGAAATGAGCCAGAACAACAATTAATAATCAAGTTGCCACAGGGAAGTGAACATGAACTTACAGTTCCCTCTCACTTAGCTCTTAGCAGCCCCTCTGTGCTCCTGGCACGTGGCTCAGTAGCAGGTAATAAAAGGATGTGACCTTCTAGAACGAGGGGTAGTGCATTCTCTTACCAATCTAGGTCATTGCTTCACGCCGAGCAGATGTGGAAGGAAAGAGTAAAACCTTGGAACTCCCATGGCACGCCCTGTCCAGGGGCAGCAGTTCCCAAAACTTCCAGGCTGCTCACAGGATCTGATGGGTGGCTTGGTTCTTTCCAAAGCAGCATTCCCTGGAGTTGTGCTACTGGAGCTCAACTGCTGTTTCCAGGTAATTGGCTGAGGCAGGAGTTAGGTCAGCTCAGCCTGTTTCCTTGAAGCAACACACAGTCAGTCAGTCAGTAAACATAGATTTCTCCCCAAAAATCTCTTAGGAAAAAGAACCTGCAACATTTTGATTTAAGTACTCCAGGTTTGCTCAGCTTGTTTGTCAGAGTTGGAAGGGACCTCTGGAGATCATCTAGTCCAACTCCCCTGCTGAAGCAGGATTGCCCAGAGCACATCACTCAGGGCTACGTCCAGGCGGGTCTTGAAGGTCTCCAGAGAAGGGGACTCCACAACCTCCCTGGGCAGCCGGTTCCAGGGCTCTGTCACCCTCACCCTAAAGAAGCTTTTCCTCATCTTTGAATGGAACTTCCTGTGTGCCAGCTTGTGCCTGTTGCCCCTTGTCCTGTCACTGGGAACCACTGAAAAGGGCCCAGCTCCATCCTCCTTCAACCCACCCTTCAGATACTTGGAAGCATTAACAAGGTCTCCCCTCAGCCTTCTCTTCTCCAGGCTAAAGAGTCCCAGCTCTCTCAGCCTTTCCTCATCAGGGAGATGCTCCAATCCCTTAATCATCTTTGTTGCCCTACACTGGACTCTCTCCAGTAGTTCCCTGTCTCTCTTGAACTGGGGACCCCAGAACTGGATGCAGCACTCCAGTTGTGGCCTCACCAGTGCAGAGTAGAGGGAGAGAATGACCTCCCTTGGTCTACCGGCCACACTCTTCCCTGTGCAGCCCAGGATTCCATTGGCCCTCTTGGTGACAAGGGCACACTGCTGGTTCATGGACAGGTTACTATCTGCCAGGACCCCCAGATCCTTCTCCTCAGAACCTCATTAGGTTCTTATCTGCCCAGCTCTCCAGCCTGTCCAGGTCATACTGGATGGTGGCACAGCTCTCTGGAGTGTCAGTCAGCCCTCCCAGTTTGGTATCATCAGCAAACTTGCTGAGGATACACTCGGTCCCCTCATTCAGGTCACTGATGAATATGTTGAACAAGACTGAGCTGAGTATTGACCCTTGGGGGACACCACTGTTACAGGCCTTCAACTTGGCCCTGCTCCATTAATTACAACCCTCTGACTTCTGTCACACAGCCAGTTCTGAATCCAGCTCACTGCCCCCTCATCTAGCCTACACTTCCTCGGTTTCTTAATGAGGATGTTAAGGGAGACAGTGTCAAAATCCTTGCTGAAGTCAAGGTAGATGACATCTACTGCTCTCCCCTCATCCAGCCAACCAGTTACGACATCGTTGAAGGCTATATCAGATTGGTCAAGCATGATTTACCCTCGGTAAAACCACGTTGACCACTTCCAATAACTTACTGCTCTTCAATATGTCTGGAGATGACATCGAGAATGAGTCGCTCCATTATGTTCCCAGGGATGGAAGTGAGACTAGCCGGCCCATAGTTCCCTAGGTCCTCCTTCTTGCCCTTTTTGAAGACTGGAATGATATTTGCCTTCCTCCAGTCTTCAGGCACCTCTCCTGCAGTCACCTCAGTGAACAACATTTTATACAGCATAGCTGGTGCGGTAGTACTGGGCAAAACCTTTCTGTGCTGGTTTACTGACCACTCATAACTGCCTTCAGAGCATATGAGTTTCTTCAAACAACTTTATCAAAAGCCTCACCTTTGTACAACTCGGGACTATTGTACACTAGAAGGCTCTGTCCCTGGCCAGGGAACATGCCAGCTGTGTTGTCCTGCTCCTCTGTGGCAAAAGGGAAGCTTGAATTCTGTCTGTACTTGCCAAGAACTCTTCAGATTTTCAGATCAATCTCAAAAATCACTGCTGGTACTTCGGAAGAAAAGGATCACACCAAGCCCTTCAGCAGGCCAGTGTTGCTGCTTTCCTTAGTGCTAAGGTCTAAGAGTCCCTTTTTGTCATGAGGTCGAAACAACTCATCTAAATGCGCACTTCAGTCTCAGAGTCAGCAATATTTTAATGTCACATCTTATCTATACCCTGAACGCTAACAGGTTTCACTCAAAAATGCACCAGAGTGGAGTATTGTTAACAAGTTCTGACCTACAGTTTATTGTGGAAGAATTTATAAAATATATGTGCAAGGAGAGTTCTCTGATGGTCTGGACAAGTTGTTTGGGGAAAAGCTTCTGTGAGTTAAAAACTTTCTGCAGTCTCACAAAACCATTCTGCAGAGTGTTCTCTCAATATGCAAGGGCACTCTAATGGTACAAATACCTCAGAAACCCTCCAGGAGGAGTGAGTAAAACAGGTTTGTCTTTTGCTGAGTGTGGAAGGAACAAAGGCACATAAATGTGAGAAAAGGCAGCAACTGGTGTCTTTGTTTTTATGATTTCAGCTGTGTCCTGGTTTGAGTGACACAGAACTAAATAATCTTCTAGGGCTTGGGAAATCGGCACTTTTAGAAGACTCCAGTGTCTGAATTCGTGAAAATATTTACTTCATAGCCAGCGAGGCTCTGTGGGATTCAAGGTCTCAACATTTTTGAGCCTTGCCAGGTGCAGGGATGAGGAGGAGCAAGGTCTGGGCACTTGACCCAGGCTGGCCAACAGGATTACTCCATACCATGAACATTGCATTTAGTGTAAGTTAGAAAATTTTCTGCATGGCTCTCTCTCTCCCTTGATAGCAGTGGTCCAGAGAACTTCTTGCCCCAGTGCCAGACCCCTGAGCCCTTTCTTTCCTCCTGAAGCCATTGCGCTCGCAGTGTTCTCATTTGCTGTCCCTGCTGGGAGTGCACAGCTTCCTCCTGGTGGAACTGGCCGAGTATAATTTCTGTATACCTTATATCAGTATTGGGATCAATACTGGTTGTTTAGCATTACTGTTAATTATTTAGTCTTATCATATTAAATGTATTTATGTTTCAATCCTTGTGTTTCCTTTGTTTTCCCTGATCTCCCTTCCTGTGTGGGGAGGGGTCATCAGGTGCTACAATAATTGTCTAAATGGCAATTAGTTGTTATGGGTTATTCAAACCATAACAGGCTGTTGCAATTTCTTTGGGGAACAGAAGCAGTGAGAACAAAAAAAAAAGCCAAATTATTTCTGAAATTAAGCATGATTAGTTCAGACCAAAGCCTGGGATTGTAGCTATCTGTAAGAACAGATGACTGGATATAACTTTGAAGGTCTGTGTTTCCTAATTCCCCCTGCTGATTCTTTGATAATTTCAGGGCTTTCATCAAGAGACTCCAAGTATTATGCAGTTATGAAGGGTTAATTTAAAGACTCTAGTATTGATTAATTTAATCAGATGGTATGCCTTCATTTTTGTACGTCCTGTTCTCCTAGGGTTTGTGCATTCCAGACTTTCAAGATGTCACTTGTTGAGCAAATACGAACCCAAATTCAGGAGGATAGCCTTGTCCTGCAAGCACAGAGCATGTGTTTCCCTGGAATCAAAACAAATGGAACAGAGCAATTTCACTGGAGGGAAGGGATACAATGTTTTCCCATATCGGGACCTAAAACAGTAAATGAAATTTTAAAAAAAGCCTTAAGACCGACAACAGAATTGACTCAGCTTCTTCCTTGTTCACTTCTTAATTCTTTTAAAAATCCTTCCCCTCTCCAAAAAATAAAGATGTATAAATTCTGCTAGCATATTCTTTGAATACCACAGCCTTTTTTGAGCCATTCTGGAGCCATTTTGACTTTCTGAGAGCAAGAAAACTCTCAGGGTACATTGTAATTTTCTAATTTAGAGATATTCTTTGAATGACACAGCTTTTTTTTGGGAGCCATTCTGGGGCTGTACCAGCTTTTTAAGAGCAAGAAAACTCCCAGGAGCATGTCGCAATTTTGTATTTTAGAGAGGTGAAGGGGGGTCAGCAGTCCTTGTCATGAACACGTGACTATAATCTGATCAATTGTCCTTGCCCTATAAGAAAAGGTCTCTTGCTAAAAAACCACAACAGCTATTTTCTGCTTCTGTTTTACTACACACGATCTGGAATTCTAAGGTATTCTGGTACTCTAGTTCAACACATACTCGTTTTCATTTTCCAGAAACTTCACTGCTTTTTACCTGTATTTCATGCCCTGATGTCCACACATTCCACCATGTATCTGCTCCAGTGCTGCTTTCATCACCTTTAGTTCTATGCGTGCTAGATCTTGTGTTCAGCAAGCCTGGGAAACCAAGTGTGTCCTGAAAGATGTGCATGGGGGGAAAAAAGCAGCACTGCACTGTATAGAGCAGCTGATAGAGAAGACAGTGTAAAATACAAGCTATCAAGATCTGCAGAAGCCTTAGGAAAAACAGCAGCCTTCTCTCCAATGCATAGGAGTCATTAGGAGGCAGGTTGTTACCAAAAACCTCTGGCAGAGAACTTCCCTTATGCCTTGTACACCACAGCAGGCCCTGTGTTTGACACAATGCAGACTGAAGCACACAGCCATGGGAAATAAGGCATTTCTGGCTGAATTTGTGGAATCACTTGCCAGAGGGTATCAGCTTAACTCTTGGTCTAAAACAGATTATGTTGTACAGCACTATAGATTTCCACTACAAACATAACATTTTAAAAATATTTAAAAATACATGGGGAAAAAAATGGAACAGTCACTAAAGTCTGCTGAACAAGGGGCACTGCTGGACAAACTTTCACAGGAAGTGGTAAAAGAGAGCACAGCAGTGGCGCTACAAAGAAAATCTAGCAATGGGCCAAGTAGACTTTTCATAGAATTGTTTGGATGGAACCTTAAAGATCACGTAGTTCCAGCCTGGCTGCCATGGGCAGGAACACACCTTCCACTGGACTGGAACTTAGAAGAAACGCATCCTGCACTTTTATTAAATGTAGAAGCACACAGGCCAGTCTGAATTAGTTGGTGCTTTAAGACGTATCTAGGCCACACTGGGCTTAACACAGTAGCACTCCCATTAGGAACAGTGTTACAGATGTGCCCAGGAACCCTGAGATGATCCCATGGCCTGTTTTGGAGGGTGATCTACAAACACTCAAGAAGATGGAGTCCCTGCCCGGAGGAGATTATTGTAATTAGAGCATGACGCAAGTACTGGGTGTAACAAACAAATGGAGAACAGGGCTTAGCAATGATAGGAAAGTGTAGGTGGAGAAACTGGTTATGATGCACAGCTACTGTGAATAAACACAACCAAACAAAACATAGGAGCGAGAGCAAGAGGAGGAATATTCAACACTGATTAAGCGGAATGACTGACTCATGCAAAATGGCAGTTGGTCACCCCAGGACAGCGTTGCATCTCATTTCTGTGGTGCTAAATAGTAACATATCAATAGCCTTTCCTAAAACGTATATGGCCGTGCACACAGCCTTTACCTTCCTCCTTCAGGTATGTGCCCAACACATCTTTTCCTATCATGAGAGATACCTCCTGAGCATCACTCCTTGTGAGGCTGCAAACTCCCTTTTTGCCCCTTGGCAGAGTCCTAAAATTCTGATCAACCCATCAATGTTCAGGGCTGTTTCAGGGGGTGCTGGAGAGTGCTCCAAAGGTTGTGAGAGCGATGCAACCTTTTGAATAGCTACTCTGTAAGCAAGAGGTGTGCTTACTGATTCACATAAGCCTGCCTGAATCAGCTTTAGACTTTACCGGGCAGTCTGTACAAACCCAGCCAAGTACCGGACCAGGGTCTGAAGACACTACTGTGGTGCGTGCTGCTGTCAGTAACTACTTTAGAGCTGCTCAACTGTCTTTACTTGTACTTCCACCTCACTTCCAAGTGCAGACACAACCAGTTTCACAACTTCTGATTGAAGGAGTACAGCCACCACCTCTGGAAAGCAAAAGGAAACGCTTAGTGGCACCTAGCAAGTAAAGCACAAGCCTTTACTCACAGCCACCTGTGTGCGACTGTCACCTGTAGATGGGCTAGCTTTGGGCACCCTGAGGCCTCCTGGAAGCTGGGGCAAGCATTAGAGGGCACCAACTCCATCATAATGCTGTTTCAGGCTACAGACAGTTAACTTTTGACCTTTGGATCAAAAGGCCAGTGCAAAGGCAGATTTGTGAGTGAAGAAATCATTGGCCAGATGTGAATACTCTGAACTCTGGCACCACATTTCTCCCTCAGTCCAAAAGAGGTTATGTTTGCAAACCTTTATGCTGTGATATGCGTCTTTACTATTTAGTTTGAGAAAACTGCAGGCATTTTTGCTCTCCTTGTATATTTTACGAATAGTTTCAACATACACAGGATTTCATTCCACAACGCGTGAAAGGTTGTACAAGGTTGACTCTTTTAACTACAAATTCCCAAAAGCCTTGGCAGATTCAATCATCTAAGCTGGCTGTTTCATAAAACTGATAAAAGCTTTGTTTTCCAGCCATCTGTGAGCTCACTAAACATCCCTTACCTTCAGTTTGGCAGACTCGGTACAGATAGACCTTCGTATCTTCCTTCCTGTAAACACGGGACGCAGAAGTCACTCCCCCAGTTGCATTTGGAAATACTCCATGTACCTGGTCTGGCTGAGACAGAGTTAATTTTCTTCACGGCAACCTGTAGCCATGCCCCGCTTTGGATTTGTGGCTAAAACAGTGTTGATAACACACCCGTGTTTCAGCTGTTGCCGAACAGTGTTTGCACAGCACCAAGGCCTTCTCTTTTTCCCACCCTGCCCCACCGGCGAGCAGGCTGGAGGTGCATAATGGGCTGGGAGAGGACACAGCTGACCCAAGGGATATCCCAGACCTTCTGACATTGTCCTCAGTGAGAAAAGCTGGGGCAAAGGAAAAGGAAGGGGAGATGTTGAGAGTTGTGGCGTTTGTCTTCCCAAGTGACAGTTCGGTGTGCTGAGGCCCTGCCTGCCACGAAGTGGCTGAACACCCGCCTGCTGATAGGAAGGGGTGAAGGAATTCCTTATTCTGCTCTGCTTTTTCTTGCTTTTGCTCCAGTTCTCTCCCCCAGCCTGCTAGGGTAGAGCAAGCAAGCGATGGAGCCAGAGTGTAGCTGCCAGCTGGGGTCAACCCACCCCAGCCCTTTTTGGTGTCCCACGTGGGACAAGAGGACTTTGAGATGACAGCACCTGATCAGAGCTGGCTAGCTGGAATTTAGAGCTGTTAAGCTGCTAGCTGGCAGGGTCCCACGCTTGCTTTGCCTTACTCTATATTACAGCCTGGTGCTTGGTAGTGGCTGTTTCAGATTTTTGCTGCTGATTTTGCTGGTAGGTGCTGTAGCACTGACGACCTTACTCTGCTGTGCCAGGGAACATTTAATTAACGGCAATGCCACGTGCCCCGGCTGGCACCCAGCCCAGGCACTGCTGCTAGTGCTGCCGTTGGTGCTGTGCTGGACATACTGGAACAATGGTGCCGTCGGGTAAACTTTTGTCAAGGCCTCCCCCCCGCTGCTGCTTCCCAGTGAGCAGGCTGGGGGTAGAGGAGAGGTTGGGTGAGGAACACAACCAGGACAAGCTGGCCAAAGTCCTACCCATTAGCGAGCAGAAGTACAAATCTCCAGCTTGTAAAATTGATGCGGATGTATTGAGTCATGCTCCTGCAATCAATTTTGCATTTGTCTAACTTCACATAGAATCATACATATATATGTAAAGAAGTAATTATTTAGCATCTTTAAGATGACGGCCTTCTTAAACATAAATAGTTTAGCACTTATCACATAAAATCCTGGTTCTGCCGAAGTTAGCAAGTGTTTATTACCTCTTTTCCAGGGTAAAACCTGGCTCTGAAGTTTACAATTTTACTTTTTTTTTTTTTGTGGGCAGGGCTTGTATTGAAATTTTATGGCTGCATCAAACAAAAATATATTAAGCACCAAAATATCAAGAAACTGATCTCTAAAGACAAAGCAATTACTCACACAGTTTCACCTCTTGAATTTAATTCTAATTAGCACTGAAAATTCCCATCAAGCTGAAAATTTTACTTTGATGATGCAAAATTTCACTAATCTGTGAAGGCAAATATACAAAATAAAATGTTACTTTTTTTCATGCTACAATATTATCTTTATTTTCCAGTGAAAAATGACAACAGTTTGTAACATAGTAAAAAAAAGAAAATATTTGTTTATTTTTTACAGTTTTTTCACTATGCTTTCATTTTGAAATGCATGGTCTGTAAGATAAAAGAATTGAAAAACTACTGAAATAACTTTGAACTTTATATAGTGTTATCCAAGACAAACTACTTTGAATAATCCACCCTGCTGAATAGTACCTAGTGTGAGAAGTGGGAGATCTGCAACCAAACAATTTACAGGACAGAAGCCAAAGACACTACTGAAAGCTTAGCTAAAACTCTGCTGGAATAACGAGTTCATGGACTGTGTGTATATTTTCACTAGATGTAGTTATCCTGGGGAAAAAATAAAATAAAAAAAAGTATTGTCTACACACAAAAGAAGTTCCATTAGTGAAAACAGTGCCAGAGATAAATGGTAAAGATGCCCAGTTTCGTTTAGCCCTCCTCTGCTACCACCAGGTTGTACTCTCACTGAACAGCTACACTTCTCAATGTCTTTCTGTTCAAGGCAACTCCCCTTCCCCATGCTCCTAAATTTGTACAGGACTAAATGTCAGGAGTTCCAGATTCTCACTTTGGTTTTACCATCACCATTCCATAATCTGCCATAATCCAGGTTAAGCCACTTCCCTCCTCACTTCTGGGAAAGAAGCATATTGCTGACTCTTCCTTCCTTGCCAGGGCACCAAAGATGAATTACGTGAAATCCACAGCGTTTCAGGTGTGCTGGGCACATAAGACCAAACCAATAATGCAAACTAACATTCTTCAGAAGGGGCTGCACATGCCTCAGCGCTGGGATGTGTTCTGCCTTTATTGCAGTGCAGATGAAAAAACATGTGGTGGTGAGGCCACCCCTACATTGCTGGAATGCAGCGCACAGCTCCTTATCTACATTGGTTGTTCCCTCCCAGCCCTATGTCTGGAAAACATCCACCTGCTGTTGCTGTGTATTCCTTCTCTGTGCTGCAGGAGCATTGCAAAAATGGAGAAAATCAGGGCTCAGGATTAAGGCCAGGGTCTCCATCTCTAGGGATTTAGAACTTAAAATTAAGTAAAAAGCAAGAGTACTGGTTAGAATGAGGAACAGGTAATACAAATCAGAAGGGACTGCTATTTCTTCCCAGAGAAAATAAGCTGTTTTCTAAGGTGTAGGAATTTGTATTTGTATTTGTAGGAATGAAGCATTTACCAGAGAAATTTCTCTCAATTCTTGCTGGCAAAACATTGAGGTCCTTTAAGGACACATCCGAACCACTAAGTATGATTGTTCTAAGGGTTTAAAAACTATAGTTCTGCATGACAATTGCCAAAAGGTTAAGAGCTCCCAAGCTTGTCAGTCCTTTTCACAGCCAGACCCCCACCAAAATCACAGCCATAGAGCTCTACCCGAAGGGCAATACCATAATACCATGTTCTTGGAACAATGCGGATAAACCTGGACAGGATGGGTGGGTTAAAGAAATGTTTGACGTGCCCACTGCTGTTTTCATTGCCCAAGAAAACCTGCAAATATACAAACACACAATTAGTTAAAAGGCAGTACTTTTAAAAAACCCTGCTTTTTCTTTTTAAAAATTTTCCAAGTGTTGCACTGGTCATCCAAGGTAGATGGATTGGCACATTCCTGATTTTACATAAGACTGCATCCAGTCTCTTCCTAAAACACTGGGTCTGCAATATCTGAGTCTGAATGAATTAAACAGCCTCTGTTTCCATTCACACCACAAAATTTGCCATTCTAATTTGGATGCACTGAACCCCCCCTCCTTCCAGTCTTTCCATATATTACCCCTGCTAATAGCCCTTGTCCAATAGATTAGTGTTAAGGTGATGTGGGCAACAATATAAAGTACTATATCCGCTCTGCGGGTATGTGGAGCTCCCCAGCTCTGCTACAGTAAAACCGCTCACCAACATTGATTTCACTATAAAAATCAAGGCAGAAAAAAAAAGCTGAGGCCCTGGAACATTGTTCGATCAAACAAATGTCCTCATGCATTCAAATTAAATGTCCTCCTTTACAAATAGTGTTAGCTTCTTCCATGACAATGTTGAGTACATCCTCTACAGATCTGGAGCTCTTTCTTTCTATTACTATTAATTACTACTATCAAAATCAGGTGGATATTGTGACATTATGTGTTGTAACCCCAGCTCCCTAGCATTTTAAAGTCCCATGAGACTATCTGTCTCTTTGGCTGGGTATTCTGCCCCAACAATGATACAACTGCCTGAGCAGGGTACGATACCTTTGCGACTGAGCTTGAACCATCTGTATAGGATTTCCACTCGGAGCCTTGATCACTGTACTGGATAACATAGGTTTTCACAAAGTTTTCAGCAGTTATGGACTTCGCCCCCTGGGTAGCAATAGCAGTTATCTTCTTAATTGTGAGGAGATCAATTTGCAGCCACTGCTGGTTGTTGTTCAACTACAATTGACATAAAACCAGTAGTCTATTAGCAAACATATCTGTATTTGCTTAAGTGAAAAATCCTGTTTAAGGGCAGTTAAAACTGCATCAAAATGCAACACAACTGTATCAAAGAAGACCAGAAGAGTAAAGCCAAGGCAAAAGTCACATGCATTCTTGGTGGCTTCTACAATTAACTTCTTCACTGTGAGTGGCGTATCTGTACTGCGTAAGCTGCACTGCCTATAAGGCAACCCATGAAAGGTTTTTTTAATCTGTTCCAGCCAAGTATTCAAGTTGCATTCATCTCATGAAATTAAAAGGGCTATTTCTGCAGGGAAGTGATGCAGGGTCTGGCCCAAAGGACATTTCTCTCAAAATATACTTTCACTGCTGCTGCCAGAAGTTCAACAAATTTTCTACTGGAAAAGTTGCACGGGCTTCTTCCCAAAGGATGGCTAAAGAGCTGTGAAGTAACCCTATCACACTTGGCACTGGACACAGCGTGAAGGAAATAAATTTGTGCACACAGGCAGCACAAATTTATTAACTGTAGCTGTCCCACTGTTGTCCTTGTTTTTCCAAGTTGTTACCTTGGCTCGCCAGGCATTGATCTTTCCATTCTGATTGAGACGAGCAAGCGAAGGATTCCATGTGTTAAACCAGGATGTCTTAACAGACGAGGCTGTTATCTGGCTATTCTTGATCTTGCCATTTTCCATTCCAAGTGGCAAAGAACAACCTGTTATGAGAAGCACCGTGTTATGTCCAGTGCATCCAACTAGTCACAGCCTAAGCAACAATGCTGCAAATCAGAACCACCACAATTTTAGCTTCATTTAACGTATTAGGTAAAAAATTTGCCCGAGAGGAAGCACCAGCACATGACCCGTTCTTACCATCTACTTCACAGCCCAGAAGTTCCATGCGGAGAGTAGGCCTGTTGTAGGCCTCGGTTGGGTAGACTCTGATGTACCTAGCAACAATAGGGGGGTCAATGATGTTCTCTTTTATCCCATAGGCATCAGAGTTACCTTCAAAAATCTATTGAAAAAAAAAAGAAAAAAGAAACAAACATCCACATATTGTTAATGAAATGCAAACACAAGCTTGGATGCTGAAAACCGGTTCTGTTACAAAAGTAGTCTTTGGTTTGCCATTGAGCCCATCCACAGTGGTGGAGTACCCAATGCTGCAGTGCAACTTGAAATATTTCATGGTCCTGTCTTAGCATAATTGGAAGCACCTGAAGGCATCAGTTGCAAAAAGCAACCCATTTCTATGCACTGTATAAGTCTGTAAGAACACATTTGTAAAGAGACAAAAGGAGAGGTAAGAGACAACAGGTTTTTGAGTTGGGAGTTGTATCATAGAAACCTCAGTGTAAACCGAAGGGAGCTGTAATAGGTAGGGAGGGCTGGAGTGGTTGGGCATACAATGAAAGCCTTGCAGCGTATGGCCATGCTTATCACACAGGCCTTCTGCAGGCAATTTAGAGAGTTTAACATTCAACTGTTGTGACAACGGGAAGGGAGGGAGAGAAAAGAGAATTTAGTTCCGAATGAGGTGGGATTCATTTGAGATTTTGAGTTCAGCTTCCTGCTTGCTTCAAGAAGCTGACATGGGCTGAGGAAATAAAAGTTGGGAGATATGCCTGTGAGAAAGCCAGACTCTATAGAGTCAAGGTCACAGGGCCAATCTAAATGCCAGTCTAGAAGGTTCCTCACATTATCATTTGTCTTCTGGTCTGAATTTGATTAGATTGGTAAATGCCCTCTGGGGCATCAAGCTGTATTATTAAATCTCTCTCTATATATATAAAGGTCACAATTTTTTCCACCATCCCTTAACAGAAAGCTGTCACCTCACTGCATCATCCAATGATGCAGCCTAGGGTGTCACAAGCCCTGTGGCACATACAGACCTTGTGTGCTGGGGAGTTGTCTCCTTTGAAGGGGCTCCACTTCCGTTTGTCTTTGCTGTAAACAATAAAGAATTTCTGGACGTACAATGACTTTAAAAACTGCTTGGCCCCCTGTGTTTGTATCCTGGTTAACAGAACTTGTCTTTGAAAGTCCACCTAGGAAGAGCAAACAGTGTTTATAAAGCCAATAACGCACAGTGAAATATGTTTCATTTTTTGGTATCTACACAATGGCTTTGAGCCCTGCGTTTTAAAACCCACAGCACTAACGGTCCCAGAGAGGAATACAAGCAGATGCCAGAGTCCAAATTAATGCTGTCTCTCATTTATCTTGTGTATTTATTTGTGTATGCATTTAATTTCAGAGGCCATTTTACAGTGTCCAGCACAGCACCACAGCGATACCTCAAAAGTCTCTGTGCCTCTGTGCTAGGCAGAAGTCTGTTATCCTCATTTTACAGATACCCAAAAGGAGTATAAAGAAATTCAAGGTTCACATTTTCATAAGTTGTTTCTAGTTCTGGATACTGAGGCTGAGGAAAGGGATATGACATTCTGAAGTGCTGAAAAGCTACCATTCCTTCTGATATCAGATCCAAAAACTTAGCATAAAAAAAAAAAAAAATCAAATCAGCAAGGTGCTCCTATCAGCAGTGAAACTCATTCTTCAGGATTTGCTCTCCACATCTCTCCAAACTCTACTGCAGTAGACTCGGCTTCTCACTACCATGCCCTCTATCAAATTCTTTCTCTTCCCAACATTTTTCCAGTTCCATATCAGATCCCCTAACCTTCTCCCCCTAACTCCACTCTCCACTAACTTGCTAGCATGTCAAATGTGAGTAAGCCGAACATACCAGCCACCTATTGAACTTACACTGCAACACCAGTTTGAGTCTTTCTTTTCCCCCAGCTGCCAATTTCAATGAAATTTGTAAGAAAACAACTATTTTAGCCAATTTGCACCCAAATTTAGGGATACAGTGCAGAAATGATTAGGATGGAAGAAAAATGAGGAAGAAGTGAAGTGACTGAATAACATAGTGCTTGAAGTGATAATTATAAGCTTAATTTCTCTGGGAAGCCACACTGTACTATGTCAAATTGGACATAGAAGCATCTAAAATAAACAAATACAAGACTATCTGAAGCAATGTTTGAGAATATTACACTTTAAATGATCACCTAACAAACATAAATAAATAAGTACTGTTGGGTAGACAGAGTAAGAGAAAGAAAAACACCATTTGCCTACGAAACAATTATAGTTTAAAATGTGAGAGTAACTGTCCAGTCAACAGGTTTCAATGGCAGGAGACACTGGGTTACTTCAGGGAAGGTGGACAGTTTATTTTATCACTGATCAAGCTTGCTGTGTCTTTTCAGTTTTCCCTAGCACCCTCCAGAGCAAGAACAAGTGCAGTTTCACCTTTTAAAATAAACTGCAGGAAAATCACAACACTGGATTGTAAAGCTATATCCAGGCTCAGTGCTGGTCAAGCACATGTTGTACCAACCATACCTGGATCCAAGGGAGCTGGGCTGCTTCCATTGTAGTGCTCCAAGCATTGTATGTTCCAGTATTGTTTAATCGGGCTAACTTAGGTTCCCAATAGTCTAGACAGAAAATATGAATAAAGTAAGAATTTAAAGAGAGGTGCTGAAAAAAATGGAAGCTGTAACTAGCTACTGATGTGGAGTGCTTCATTTCTTTTCCGATATGTTTTGGGGAAAACCCCTTAACCAACAGTCTAAAACTATCCAGGGTAATTTGGACACTGTCAGCAAGTCAAACTCAGCCATTACCCTGCAAAGCTTTATAGTTGTCAGAATGACTTTAAAAATAATAGACAGAACATTACATAAAAAGCTGCTGATTTAGAACCAGGGTCTAGAGTTTGCTAAACAAGTTTTAGCCACCAGTGAGATCAAACACAAAATGTGCTCTACATTCACGGCAGAGCTCCCCTCTGCATAAGGAGGTTTCCATATTAACAACTGATATTGAATATATACGACAATACAGCTTTCAAGCCTTCAGCGCAGTGGGAAATGAAGAAAGAAAATTTAAAAAAAAGGTTTTCCAAAATAAGTAATTTATTTGTTATTTAAAGGAAAAGGATGTGTGCTCCTACAAGCGTGTAAGCTGCATACTTTGATTTGCCACTGTCCATAAAGAAATTGACAGAATTTTACATCAAATGATCCCACTTTGATATCAGGAATAACCTTGATAAATTAAAGACTCCATCATTGCTCTGGATGTCAGGTTCCAAAATCTTTCATAACAGATACACTTTGTTCTGTTGCATCTCATGCCACATGCAAATCTCAAAAGCTCTTGGAACACTTGCTGTTGATTTTCAAGCAGCGAACCCAAAGAACAAAAAGATAAAGCTGGATTTGTTCCAAGTCATCCAGCAGGCCACAGACAGAGGAAGCCCTAACCCTCAGGCTTGTGCTGCTGACAGCAGACCTGTCACACTTCAAATACAATGATGAGGGCTACTTAGTACCTCAGTCTGCTCATCACTGGAGAGCTTTTTAACCTGACAGTTGATTCACCACTGAGCTGATCTTGTATGACATACCATGAGATGCCAAACGAATACAGAACTGCAGTACTTTGCTGGGGATATTCAGGAGCATGCCTGGACCTTTTCAAGTATTCACTCACCTATATGATGTGAAGCATTGATTTGCGAATCGAGTATAACTCCACTTGCTAGACCCATTGGAACTCTGCACTCTAAAGAGAGCACATTAAGTTTGTTGTTAAAGAAAATGACAGCTATGCCAATATATATTCTGGAGGTATCTTCTAAGACTTCTAAGTTCATTCAGAACAATTCTTAGTAATACTGTAACATCACCACTCTCTTCCCAGAGAAGGTCAAGTTAATCTCTGCAATTTCTCTCAGCTGATTGATCCACTGGTCACTGTGACAAAACCCCAAATTCAAAGCTATGTTAAAGGAATAGTAGTATGTTAAATAATTCAAAGGTTGTGTGCTAGAGGCTAAACCTCTTTTCTTCCAGAACAAATTTATGGTAACTACTCCACCCCCTCCTTTAAAGCACAGAGAATCTGCTCTGGGCTTTTGCAGAACCATCTCCCACATTTAGTGATCCTGAAGGGTAGAGATGACCGTAACAGCTTGACTCTCCCTGCCACAAAACACCTTAGTTCAGTACCTTTCTCTATAACCAAATAGGATGCCTGCATTCCTGCTTGCTGATACTCCCCCACCTCAGTGTCCAAAAGCCACCAGCCAGGTCTCTGTGGTTTCATTTCAATTGTTCTAAAGGAGCCTTAAAGAAATGGAAAAGAAGTGTATCAGAAACATTAGTACTACAATGTTGATGTTACCAAAGCTGGACATTAGACCAAAGATCATCCTTTGACAATCCAGGAAAAATAACCAGTTACACGTTGCAGAGAGAGTAGTAACTACTAGTGTCTCAATCATATTCTTCTTAGCAAGCAAGTTCCAGCTGGAGACTGAGACTGGAATTAAGCGATTGGATCAAAACCTAACTCTTGCTGCTGGTGCAAAGTACAGAACCTTGGATGCCTGTATGTAACAACAGGTATCTGCATATGAAGTACAGCACGGAGCCATATAATGAACAGTGCTGTTCAATTTATTACATAATGTAGGGATGTTAAATCCCTATGCTGATTATAGTTCTTACTCCTGCTGCCCCAGTCCATTGCTCAAGTAACGTAAAGAATAGATGTAAAGAAGCCAACAGCAGATGTCGGAGAATCAGATGCATGGGCCCTCCTCTCACTTTGTGCGTGCCCCAGGAAGGCCAAGGACAGGGCAGATAGGGTTTAGGCTGTTTGCTGCACTTTTAAAAAGCACAGTACATGCTTCATGGCTCTTTTTATACTCCCAGTTAGTGCAGACATGATAAGTCTGGTTCCCATTTAAACAAAACCATAGGCAGATATCGTAGTGAAAAACAGCACCTTAAAATGCTTAAATAGTGGATAAACCACCTAATATTCACTAAAATAAACTCCTATTATTCCAAGTCAATCCCATTATTTGGATCTTGTTTCCTAGTTGTTAGGGTTTGGTTTTTGTCATTTTTTCTCCCCTTTTTTTTTTTTTTTGGTCAAAAAATCCCACTTGCAGCTAGGAATACAGGTTTCATAAGCCCTGTTATTGCACATTAGCACTGCTGACAGTGATGGGCAAAGGAGTATATCCTGTGGCCTAATGAATGCTTTTAGTCTATTTCCTTCTTTCCCGGACACAAGAATTCTCCTAAGGCTCACATTTGTTCTCTCTCTTTCGTATCACACTCATCTTGACATTATAAAAATAAACCCTCATCATACTACCCAGATACCAATAGTCTTTTCCAGCAAACATCAGTGAGACTTCAATGGTATTGAAGCCTGGGAACACATGAACAGGATGGCTGTGCTTCTGTACACCTGTCATTTCAGGAGGAATTGGTGGCTGACACTATCCTACTGACTTTCTTTTTCCAGTCCAAACCTTCACTGCTGGGCACCTTCCAAAGCCAAGCCCAGTAAGATGACCTACTTAGAGGACAGGAAAAGAGAGATGCACTAAAGAAGAGAAACCTGCTCATGCCCACAAAACTGGTGAGTGTCAAGGAAGTAGGTAGTGCTGCAGACCATACTGATATTTATTTTCCATATATATATGCCTTCTCTTCTGAGAGGAAGACATTTGTCCAAGCACTTTATTCATATTTGCAGTTTTAAAGGACAGCACACCCACACCCACAGTGTTAAGTGAGGTGCAGAGTTGTGATTCTCCTTCTGACCATCATAGGTAAATGAAATACTAAGTGTTCTCAAGCTCCTTCTTACTGTGCTCTGAAACCAACTTCTGTTCACCTTCACTTTGGGCATGACAATGACAGATTGCAATGGTCACCCCTTTGAACTTATTTTGTTCTGATACTTACCTGGAAGGAGCGTGTATGTACCAAGCTGATGGTCTGGCTCTCCTTGTTCGATGAAGGTCTGTCCATGAAAATTAACAACATGAATGTCTTTTGGCCCACCCATATTCAACAAATGCCAGCGGACCAGTTCACCTTCATACATCCTCAAGCCTTGCAAATGGTAGGTAATCCCATTAATGGCTGAAAAAAAACACCCATATTGTTCGTAAGAAAAACTGCTCACAAAACCAGTCTCTTAGAAGTGTTAGAATGTAGTTATTAAAATGGGTAAAATATTTAATGAAGTGCTGCATTTGGGAAAAACACCACTTTCTCAAATTCAAAGTGCTACACACTTTATGTACATGAATTGAGGAAATTCAAGGGACCTCACCAGAGGATTTGAGCACAGTTTGCTTGCAACACATGGCAGCCAGGACAACAAGGAGGTGTAAGAGATTAAACATCAGATGGGAGCACCAGGCCCAAAAGAAAGGACAGCTATCCAAAATGTGTTCTGCAGCTTATGTTTCCCCAGTATTTTTTTAAATACAAGGGTAGATATATGTGAGTGTGAGAGACAAGTTGTCTGTTTGAAATTTCAGTCTAATACATTCTTTCTTATTTTAATAACAGAATTACAGTCAATGCTAATCGTTACTTATAAAACTATGACTACTACGAGTACAACGGAGAACAAGGAAACCTTCACGTAATTAACGTGTAGGATTTATGCATGTTCAAAAGCACTGTGAACTGAGATACCTCCCCCCAACATATTTCCCTCTACCCCAATAAATTGAATACTTGGCAAAATGAAATAGGTACCATAGAATTTTTGGCACTGCTGCGTTTCTTGGTTCTTCTCAGTACAAGACCTTCTAGAACGTTTGTCAAAGTACCAGCTTTTCTCTTCATCAAAGACCATGAAAAGCAAGAAAAAGTCTCGGGTCGATGCACCGCTGTTGTTTGACTTACTGAAGGTTCCTTTTTGACAGATCAGTATTGGCCCAATCAAACCAGAGTGAATATCTTTCTCCTAGAAGGTAATAAGCTCATATTAGATGTAAAAGTGGATTTCACAAAAGATGTCACTAAAACATAGCATCCTGTAGAAATGCATCAGGCCCTAAAATCTTAAAGCATGGGCCAGAATTGCTGTTGCCTTGTATCTTTACTTTCCCCTGCTCAGTCTACCAAAATGTTCCTCAATTTGAATTCTTCAACAGCTTACATCCTCTTTTAACTGAGCGTAAGAGATTAAATGTCAGATGGGAACATTCGGTCCAAAAGAAAGGCAAGCTATCCAAAACATGTTCTGCAGCTTAGATTTCTACAGCCTTACAGTAACATCATTTAGGGATATTCGAAACCCAATTGGACAACCTAATTCTTAGCTGACCCTGCTTGAGTTGGGAGGTGGTGGACTAACTGATCTCTAGTGACCCCTTCCAACATTAATGTTTCTGTGATTCTGTGTTCAACATCAGCAACTCTGCAACTTCTATTTTGATTTCCTTACCAGATTTAAATCCGAGTAGTAGATCCAGGATCGACAAGCTGCCCCTGACTTCACAGGCCCTGATCGCCTGTTTGCATACCAGACGTATATATAGCTACTATTTGGTTGAACTTCATCATCCTTAAACCAAGCAGGAGATTCATCATCATAAATGCTTCCCTCAGAGGACTTGTCATAGTAGAGTCCATGAGCATGGAGGGAATATGGTCTGGATGCCAGATTCATAAAGTGAACCTAAAAAAAAAATAGTAGATTTTACTCAGCAAATTCAGGCCTAAACCAAAGTCCCTACACAATACATTCCTGTAACCTTGAACCAGGGTCAAGATTTGTATAATCATTACAGGCTACAAGGTGCATGGCAAAGTTGTCAGGGATAGCTTTTCGCATCTCCACGCAGAGTCACCCTCCTTGATGCCAATTAAAAAGGAGAAAGCACAGGTCCAACTCCATGTCTGAGTTAGGTTCCTAGGACTTTTCCTGCTGCCTTTCACACCTGGGTATGTTCAGTTACAGCAAGCAGGGAGATGGGGAGTTTCTACCTCTTAGGCATTGCTGCAGTCACCCTAAAGAAGGGCACAAAACAGTAACACTAGACTTCTGTATGTATCACTGTCACTGAAATCGGTGCTTCTCACTTGTCCCAGAGAAGCATGATATGGAGGTTATTTATTTATCTTAAAGAATGATGCTCCCAAGCTAAAATAGCCTCTTTCTACTCTTACTCATGTTTTTAAATGTGGCTCAATGTGTTTCTGTTGTGCACTACTTCTACTGAAATAAGCAGAAAGCAGTGAGATCTTCTCTCCCCATCTAAGTCCATCCTTGTGTGTTGAAAAGACTGGAGGGAGGAGGGTAAGAGAGGGGAAACTCTACAGCCATGTGCTGCTTAATGCAAATATACCACTGTATCACCAGAGATACAGTTCCGCTCCATCCTTGTGGTTTGTATTAGAACTAATCAATCCATTTACAGCAAAAGCTTTCAGAGGAAAACACACTTTTTGAAGAAATAAATAGATTCATCTTGAATACAAATTTATTATTTTTTTCTAATTAGGAAGCTCATACAAAAATGCACTTTACATATAAAAAGTAATAGCTTCTTATTATTATTCATCTGGGTTAAATTTTTTTTTAATGTAAAATGAGATTTAAATTTAAAATTAGACTGATAAGCCAGTATTTAATGTTGAGTAACATAAGAAAAAGAGAAGTGAATTTACTGTGGATAGAGGAAACAGGATGTGTTTCAAAGAAGCACATCACTGTGCTTGTATGTCCACAGTGTAATTTCTAGCTTTGAAAGCTGTTTCCCTATCATCGTCTTTCAAAAATCTGTGTTAGTTTTAGACCTCTTTTATGTCACACTGTAAGATCACCCTAAGAATCTTATTCTGCACACACATTCAAAGCTTTGACCTACCAGGATAACATCATCCACTTCAGCCCGGATAACTGGCCCCAGGATGCCAAGGTGTTCTGTATATTCATCTTCATCCTGAAGAGTCGTGAAGGTACTGTCTGTATAGCGTTGGAAAATCACCTTATACGTGGTGCCATCTTTACAGGGTTTGTCACTCATCATTGTACTGAAAGGAAATACCCAGTTTGATGAAATCTGAGAACTCATACAGCAAGAACGTCTTAGAATATAAAGGATAATGTCAGATGGTTCTGAAAATCACGACTTGCAATTTTAAGCAATTACAGTTGTACAGTTGTGTACAAGATTCTTCAAAGATTTGGTCAGCTATCAGTGAAACACTCCAACTAGTCTCTGAAAAACCACCTAGGCTCTATACCACGAGCCTTAATAATCTGAATCAGAGCTTAGTTCAGAGCATAGTGAGCCTACCAACTATATCCTATATCCTACTATCTCACAGATGTACCTTCTCTGAAAAGCTAGCAGAAACACATTTTAAAATGTTTGGTTATATCTGCATTTTGCAACACAGAATTGGTATGAATAAACAAGCTTTTGTGCATTCAAACCATTCTTTGGATCTTAAATAGAATTACCAAGATGCTCTTATTCTGATAAAACATAATTCCCTATAAACCTTGCTTCACTGTCAATTCTGCAAAAAATAGAAATTGAATCCAAAGTCATCCAGTAAGAAGAAAGGCTGGTTTTCAGCTTTTCACACTGAGACATTATATGCCACGGGCTCTGTTAATTTAACTCAAGCTATGCACCCCATACCAGCAAAGGATGAACCTTACTGGGGAGCTTTATATAGAGCTCTGAGCATAAGGATTTCTTTATTTTGCAAGTATGCAAAGAAACTGGCTGTGGTTTCTGCCATTTTTGCAAGTGCCATTAATATGGACTGAGATGAGGCAGAAGTAAAACTGGAAAATATTGAATAAGTGTGCTTGTGCAGGAAATCAATCAAATAAAATTGAAATTAAATTTGAGAAATAAACATGTTTGGAGCTGAATTTTGCAAGATGAAAACTTTCTTGATCCTATTTTGGTGCTTTTGATAAAAACCTGAAGTTGTGGCAGTTTTGGTCTTGTTATTATTTCAAGGGCCATGAAATTCACCTTTTTGATGACAAGTGACTAGGAATCCTACACACTGTAGGGTAAGCACTGGTCCTAATTTTATGAATTAAGACAATGAATTTTTAGTACAGTTTCTTTCAAATCACATATACTCTTTGCTGTGGCATAGTGGCCAGTCTTCCCTGTCAAAATGCAAGAAAACCCCTCAACATTAGGTTTTATGATCCAGTCACCTTCTAATTTCTCTGAACAGTATAAACAACAACGCAATAATGCATCCAGATTTAATTTTACTCTTAGTATAAGGCAGTCACCAGTGTGGTTAATCACTTTGCATCTTTCATATATTATTCAGTACTGGAGTTTTGTGAAGTTGGGAAGTGCTATTATCTCATTTTACAACAGAGAACAGACACCAGAACCACTTCTTGCTAGTGCTAGAAACTGTGATTTCATCCTGTCTGTATTAGATCAGTTAGCCCATTAAATTCCTGGAAAGACTTTGTACAAGGTCTCTATCCTGTTTCTACTACAGAATTCAGGAACTCAAGGAAGAAGTAAAACGGGCCATTCAAGTATAACAAAACTAACTGGAAGTTTCCCTTGCCCTCTTACAGCAGATTTTTCAACTTCTGTTTTAAAGAGCGTTTTTAGTGATTCTACAAAAAGGGGGTTAAGAAAAAAAAAAAGAGGGAGGAAAAAAAAGTTCTTAGTTGTGTTGCTCTTGATTACAGCAATCTCTATGATATTCTAGAGGAGTCCTAGCTCCCCATGGAAAAATTCTTAGGGTTCTGCAACTGATATGTTAGAAATCACACTGCACATTACCAATGCCCTTAAGTTTATCAGCATGGGAATCAATATTCTGCTGGTATGTATCAGGATAGCATGCAACAGGAAAGCAAATGATTTAGCCAAACCTTTTTTTATATCCTGCATAGTTCCAGCAGACTTCTTTAGCTGCAATATAGTATCTCCTCTCATTCCCTTTGCTACGCAGGTAGTGTTCAGCAATGTTTTCTGGGTTACGTTGCTCATTGACATTCACTTTTGGGTCCGTCATGTACGGGTCATCAAAGCTCACATAATGGTATTCATATTCACCACCTGATGTTTCCTCACTGTAAGATCCTTCCGTAACATATTCGTAGTCTCCATTTTCTAGGGGAAGCCCAATTGTGATCGATGGCTTAAGCTGCCGTGGGGTGAGCGTGTAATTTAGCAACTTTCCATGGCTCTCTCTGCTAAGATCCTCTGTATGGTTGGCCTCACTGGCTGCCCTTGTGGTGTTACTGCAACACGGCAGTGTTGTGTGGTTGGTCTCACCCAGAAACAACGTACGGCCAAATCCTGCCATAGAGCTGGCGGCTGCAGGGGGCTTCTTACTCCTTGGGCTCAGCAAATGGGTCATTTTTGGGTAGTCCATTTTTTTCCTTCGGATCTTGATGAAGGTTCCAGATGTACTCAAAGTATTATTTTTGTTCCCCTCCTTTTCTTTCAGAATTGGGTGCATGTGGCTCCCTTTCTGTTTTTCTCCCATGAGTTGTGAGAACCCGTGATACTTATTCATATGTTTCTTATTTATGAATGCTGTACCATTTCTACCATAATGATTTAATGTACCACTAACAGATTTATCTAAATTTGCCCGTAATCCGAGACTCCCCTTTCCAGACACCAAATTCCATTCTTCACTTGCCATTTTAGATGAATATTTCCCAGCCCTGGGCAATGATGCTTCTAGTAAATTCTTCACTAGTGCGGGGCTGGAATTAGGGCTTATATTGCCTAACGGATAATCTAAAGAAAAAGTGTCTGCTTGTTTATCTTTGGCTAGCTTGTGTTCAGAGAGACTGGATGCATTAGACCCAGCTCCTACAACGACGTCCAAAGCATGAGTCAAGTTAACTGCATGTATGGCATTTTCCATCTGGGTTTCCTCCTCTTCTGTTTCATCATCATATTCATTTGGAAGCTGGCCAGTTCCCACAATGGCTGTCTCAGATGTGTTCTCTGCATGATGCACAGAATGAGGTACGCTTGTCTTGTCAGGAAATGAGGCATTTTTATTTCGTATATGATTTAGAAGGGCATTCATCTTTTGGATGGAGTAAAACTTTATGGCCAGTGAGTTTCGCCTTTTCCTTTTACTGTTAATGTTATAATTTCTTGCATTTTCCTCTTGATGCTTTTCTGAAGAAGATTCACTGTCCTTTACATCAGCTGGAAGATCTTCTGCAACATTCATTTGGCCTTCCCCATTGCTCAGCACGTGTTCATCTGCAGACATGTTACTGTGATCTGTTTCATAACTGCTTTGGCTCCTGTTCTGAAGCACCAAGTCAACCTTTCCGTCACTTGTGCTAGCTAAAAATAGCCCCTTTTCTGCTGTGACTGACGTGTGATTTGACTGGAATGTTTCAGCCTCAACTGGGGGAAGAGGAGTGATATGACTTTCTAAGAACTTAGAGATATTTACAGATTCACTGTGACTTATAGCTGTCAGATCTGAGCCAGCTGCCATCTCAGAACTTGGGGCATCAGTGCTTTCATACTGTTCCCAGGCCAGTGCTGTAAGGTTTTGTTTTTCTTCATCACCTCTTGCATTCCTTGAGCTTCTGATGGAGTATAAAGAAGCCAGCTCATCCTGATAATCCATATCCTCTCTATCTCCTTCTTCTTCTGGCACATCATCTTCAGCTGAGGTGGAATCAGCCTTTCTTTCAGTCTTGGTGTAAGTAAAATCCATAACATCAAACGCGTCATCTTCCTCAGAGTCACATCTGGCATCTCTGAATCTCAGCCTCATGCCATGACTCATCTCTGGGGTGCCCCAGGATGCCAAAAGCCAAGTACCTGAAATTGAAATAAAATTTCAATAAAATTTTAATTTTTTGCAGTTACAAAAGCAGACGTTGCCTATCATGTTAAGTGGCAAGTGCAAGGTGCTGGGTTTGTTTCTACAGCACCCGCTATAGCAGACTGCTAATCCTCATCTGGGATTTCTGTGAGCTCTCATTACAATGAAAACCAATTAATAAATGTAAATAAATAACAGCACAAATACACACATCTAAGAGCTGGAGCTCTTCTCCAAAGACTAAGCTGTACCTAGGACCCGAATCCAAACATAACCCATGAAAGAGATGGATATGAAAAAGAAAGAAGCAACATAAAGAATCCTATGTTTAGATCTGCATCTAAGATTGGAATCTTTTGAGACAGAGTTTTAATCTTGTCTTGTCCCCAGTGTTGTATGCAATACCACACAGATAGAGCATGTTCAACAGAACAAATATCTTCCGAGGCAATGCCAACACAGTTGTTTAAATTCTTTTGAATGCATGTATTTGAATTCTTTAAAAGAATGAAGGAATTTGAAGCTCCAATCTAGATACAAAACACTAAACTGCCAATTTAAGACATCTTAGATGAAGTCAAAGGCTTTAATAACTCCATCAAAACCTAGTCAGAAGTTCTCCATTTGAAACCTATGATCTGCAGAGGATAAAACATAATCTTTTCTCCTAAACAGCATTAAATCAAGTTCTTTGCTTGTAACAACTATGTAATTCTAGCATAAATTACAGAACAGATAGAACTATCAGAGCGTGAGAAATCCAATCTTTTTTATTAAAAAGGTCACATACAATTTTTCTCTGTTTGTCAGAGTTTGAAGTGACCTGCATAGCTTTCCTTATTTCTAACAGCAAATTAGCAAAAGAAAACATGCCTTAGGTGGAAAGAACAGTTCACACACCAAAATCAGTATAAACTGTGAAGTGAAAAAACTCAACAAAAAAACAACAAAAAGAGCCTCAGTACGGCATACAGTTATGCTATGTGCTAAGTCTGTGTAGCCAACAAAACTCCGTACACAACAGTTGCACTGGGAATGATTGAACGTTTTCCAGCACTGTGTTTATCCAAAAAGCTCTCTTTCCTATTTAGGTAAGTCCATATAGGCTGGAGATGAGTAAAAAAATGTCATTGGAGAGCGGTCAAACACTAAAGTTTTGCCACTTACCAACATTGTCCATTTCCACCGTGACTGATTCTCCACTCATTGGGAAAAGGTTCAAAACATCTTCGTGCTTCCCTTGATACAGAAAAGAGTGCCCAGAAAGCCGAACAGAGACAATCTCATCATAAGTGCCAACACTGGAGAAGTGCCACTGAACCACACTATCTTGGCAAAATCCAAGGATTTCACTGCTGTCAGACACATAGCCATTTATTGCTAAAAGGAAAGCAAAGTAAAAGCAGTGTCAATATTTTCAGAATAAGACTTTTAAAACCTCCTCTTCTTTGATGTCAGACTGATGAACTGGACTCACATTCGCACCTGGAAAGTACAGGACTGAAACCACAATAGCCTTGATGGACATTCCAGCTCTGGTAATAGTATTTCTAAGGCAGCAGCGTGCTGCGTCAAAGTTAAATAACCCTTGCCTTTGTTTCAGGGTCCAGAGCCAGCCTGGTCCCTAAAATATTGCATATTTCCATACAGTGCCACCTGGCATAGTTAGAAGTTCACTTGCTCTCTAGAGATTCCCTGATTGCACTACATTTGAGAACAAGCAGTCACTGAATACTCAGGTTCACGTGAGCTTTCATAATATTCAGCTCAGTATCCTACTCACTGTGCATTATGTTTGAGTTATAGAACTTGGGATCATCCCTTTTAACACTGACAGGGTTGCTGCAGTAGTCCTTGATGTTATCCTCTATGTACCAGCTCTTATTTTCATCAAACACGGCAAACATTGCCTGCTGCTCTCCATCTGCCTTTTTCTGAAAGACAAACACAGCAGTTACCTTTTATGAGCACGCACATGCATTAAGGGCTCGATCCTACCATGTTTCTTACTTAATACATAAGCAATATAAGCTTCACCAGAGTTGTGGTAAGTGTGATCCAAGGACTAAATGGAACAGAGTAGGGAGCCAAGGCTTTAATAAAGTGACAATCCTACCACTGCAACCAAACTGTGGTGGAGCGCTGAGCAAGCCACTGGCACTGCTGACATGCAGGTGGTACACGACTGGGTGCTCTGTGAAAGGAGCAGCTTCCTGGTTTGACCCAAACACCAGCTTTTGACATATTTTTCTCCCAAGTGATGCTCAAGTCTTTGCCAAGCAAAACTTCAATGAATGGCAAAGAGAGCCACTCTCCCAAAACTCTCACATGCTATTTGGGTTGCTCTGGATTCAGTGATGCTCAAAACTGTCAGACTCTTGAGTTATATCTGTTATAGAAAGGGACCACGTCTTTTAGAGTGTGAAAGTATAATAGAAGCAAGAAAGTTTATTATGAAATCTAGAAACAGACTCTCAAGTCAGGCTGACCTTTTGTTGAAATACTGCTCCTGCTAAGAAAATCAGAATATAATTTCTCTACCGCTCTGGACAGTTAGAGGACTGTTTCTTCAAGTAATTTAATCAGGAGCCTATTGGTTTAATTGCTCTCTTCACAGCTGTTCTCTAAGGGTCACAAAACTAAATTCAGTGGAAATCAAATAATATTATTTGAGCAAAATCGATCTCTAAGATGTAGGCAAACATGTTACCTGCACACCCTTTTGCGTCAATGCTTCACTTTTACAAATCAGAAGTGGGCCAATGAGTCCAGAGGCTATATCTCTCTCAATATCTACAGCACTATGATACAGCCTTGTAATACACTGTGCATCCTGTGCAGTGGGCTGGTCAGTTTTAGAAATTTTCCATTCGTAAGTGTACGTGTTCCCTGGTTCAATTCCTCTACTCTGGGTGGCATTGCCTAAGGAAAATAAAGAAGGAGAACAGTAATGGTACAATCTTAGAGCCAGATCTCTATATAACATCAAGCTGCACTTTTTAATGAAATTGGTAGCATTTCAAGCTACCTCTGAGATAATGGAAATCCCACATGAATTTGTGTCTCTCCTTTAAATCACAAGCAACAACACAAGCCTTTTCTGAGTGTCTCAGTTATTTGCCTATGCCTTGCAGGTTATACTTTGGCTTCTCTACAAGGCAACGTAACAGTTCAGCAGAGGCAGAGCGTAGAACTGAGGTCTCCCAGTCACACACATTCCTAGCCACAGCATCTCCTTCAAAGCAATGAAACCCTCCACAACAGTTAGTAGTATGTAAAATGTTATTCACAAAATTCTTACTTGTGGGATCCAGAGGATAATCAGCTCCTTCTGCGTTCTTTGAAAGTGTCACTCCATGGAAGTAAATGCTGTAGGGTCGACTCGCCTTATTTTTGAATACAATCTATATTGACAGGCAAATGAAAAAAACCACCAAAAAACCCACAACGAATTTAGTATTCAGCAAATCATTGTCTGAATACATAAAAGTTTCAACTACAGTAGAATTTGTCTGGTTTCAGCCCAGGAAGTGCTGGAAAGGCAAACAGATATCTTAAATATTGTCTGATAATAGAAACCCACAGTCTAAATGCTGCTGGGCTTTGTAGAGTGCATTGAGTGAAGTTCAGATTCTTATACCTAGTGTCTGGAAAAACCTAAAAAGAACACTTGTTCTTCCAGCTACTAGGCACACACTACCTAAGGGAATATGAAGTTATTCACTAAAGTTCCTAAGAACCTTCAGTATGAGAGAAAACAAATTTAAACAGATTTGCAACCGAATCTTGTCCCAGATTCCAAGATCCAAAAGGAATATGGAAGGAAAAGACAAAGTGTCCTGCCTATTTTTGATGAAACCAGAAAAAAAAAACCCCAAACAAAAAGCATGCTAAACTCAAATTCATCAAATTCAGAGTCACAGATTCATGGTGGCAATTAAAGGTCATGAAACTTTTGTGATGCATCATTAAGTGACAAAAAAAGACAAGCAGCTGTGACAGCAACACAAGCTTGTATTTCAAATGCTTTGCAGTTTGATTTCATAATTTTATTAAAGAACATTCAACTCATGAAGTTTGGCCTCACATCCAAATTCCCCCAGAAGTCCACCTGGGTCTAGCTTTTTTCTATTTTGGAACAACATCAACATATATTTTACAGAGTGTGAATGAAATGTGTTTATGATGCAAAATAAAGCACAATCATGGAAACTACAGAGGGAATACTGAAAAATTTAAGCTAAACACTGTCACTTGTGATTACACATTTTAATAGGGCCAATATTTATAACATGATGTTTTTGACAAAAAGAAACCCCAAATCAAACCAGTTCTTTTGTGTCTCTGCCCAACTGAAAATTAAGCTATAATATAAATAATACCTGAATTTATGTTACTTACTTTGACTTTGTCATTGAGTTGAGCTCTGATAACAGGTCCCAAGATTCCAGTTTCCTTGGGACGAGGATTTTCCAGACGTTTAGTGAAGCTGGCATCTGTATATTGCCTAAAAATAGCCTTTTTATATTTTTTACCTATGACATTTGAAAAGTTGTCCAAGTGCTGCGCTTTATAGTGTCTTAAAAATAAATGAAAAAACAAGTGATTAACAAAACTTGAGTAGTTACATCTACTAGAATACAGAATTAGTACTCAAACAAATGGCAGAAACGTCACTGCCTGCAAAAGCAAACAAACAAAAAAATCCAAGCCCTAAACTAACATAATGCTCTTTACCCCAAATTCTAACCTAAATTAGGTAAGAAGCTTGGAATAGCATTTGTCTTTTAGTATCACACATGAGCAACTGATATCAGAGTTCACATGTATACAAGAAACAAACTGAAGCAGCAGCTAAATTTTCAAGACAAGAGAGCAGAAATCACTGTTCTCCTTCCAGTAGTGGGGAACTGATAGATTGCAAATTTAACCTTACAGAGCACTGGCAGCATTGTGTACTATGACCTCATATACATAACAGAATTCTTTCTATTTACCTTAAGTTGAACAAAATAGCCTAATATGCTTACCTATTATGACTTTTACTACAACTACATTGCTGACATGCAAAGGTCATTTATAGAGAGATTTCTCTTTCTCCCAATTCCCTACACGCTTTATTTGACTGAACTTTTAAAAACTTTTATTGCCTAGAAGTACTCCCTTCTTCCTTCTCCATTTCTCTTAAGGATTGTTCATTTCAGCAGAATTCACGTTGAAAAGTAATGTAGAAATTAGTCTTGTACACTACTTAGAGGATTTCCTAAGTCATCTTCATATTTTGGGCTCCATTTTAGAGGCAAAAGAGGGTGTCCACTTTTGGAGTCCTCAGCAAAGAAAGTCATTGACACACTGGTGACCGTCCAGTGGAGGGTCACCACAATGATTAGAGAACTAGACCACACAACAAAAAAGCAAAATCTCAGTTTATCCAGTTGTGTGAAGACACGGCTAAGGGAGCATCTTATTTTTATCTTCAACTATCAAACTATCAAGTGGGAGATTATAGAGAAAACAAAACTGGAGTCTTGTCAGAGTTACATAGTGAGGAGATGAGACACGATGGACTCAAGGTGCAATACGAGAAATAAGGAAAAACTTTTCCACTGTGAGCTTGCAAAGGTGCCCAGAGAAGCTGAGGACTCCCCATTCTTGGAGACAATGAAAACCCAAGTGGTTAAGGCCCTGTGCAACTGGATCCAACTTTGTCATTGGATCCCCAGAGGTCCTCTCCAACCTGAATTATGTTGTGATTTCATGTTAACATTCCATATTACGTTGACAAAGTGTTATTTTACCTATCAAGGCTGTCTGGAATACTGGGGGCATAATCCCAGGTAACTTCTTCTGCAGCAATGAAATATTCCCAGTTTTTGATCATACGAAATTCTTTATAGGAGAGACGACTCTTCTTCACTTCTTTGTCCCCACAGTCTCTTATAGTGAGGTAACCATGCATTCCAGCTAATTGAGAAGAAAGAGTACCACAGTGATTTTCCGTTTTATGAAGCCTTACCACTCAACTGCATTCCTCATTTCATTAGCCAAGGCTGCCAGCAGGTCTTTATTGATCTGATCACCATCTTTTCAGGTTTGAAAAGGCTGCATCCATATAGACTACATATCAGCCTTCAAAAGAGCCCATACTAATCAAATGGAATACAGAAGCTCTCTCAACTAGCCCTCTTTGAACATATCAGCTGAGCAGATAGAAAGCTATTTTTTCCTGGCTGTTTTTTCAAAACATGTTGCGCAGCTCTTGTGAGAGAGACATTTCTCTCATGCTTTAAAACAGAATTCTAATCACTGCTGAAAGAGAGAGAACCATTTTCAAATGATTAACAGCAAATATGTTAATCAGATTGAGTGATCCTTAGCTAAGAGTGCTCAGTTTCCCAGGAAACAAGTGGTTCCTTCCTCATTTCATAACGTTACTTATCTGAAGAGATCACAGAGACTTAGACGCTGGAGTACTGATTGACTCGCTGCTCTGTGATCTGCACACAGCAGTAAAGCTGCAAATAAGAACACGATTTAGTTCATCATGCACTTCTCATCCCAACAGAATACCCTGTTCTCCAGTGGTTTCTTAATGAAATGACAACCATCCCAAACACAGTAACTGAACCACTGCAAAACAGTAGAAGCTATCTGGGACACAGAGAAGAGAAGGACAGCTCTACAGTTGCCTAATAAATAGAAGTTTCCTTGCCTTGCAGGTGCTTTCGGACAAGAGAAGATATCAACCACCTTCCTTCCTCACTCACTGTCATGTTTACTGTGGTTGATGCTCCTCCCACCAGATTAACAGTAGAAATTCGGCGATGTCTTTGCTCCATGGACTGGCCATTGATATGAATGGAGAAAATTTCTGGCTGAGAACTCATTCCTATCAAATGCCAGCTAATGTTGTCATATACACAAGCCTCTAAATCTGAAAGAGAAAGGAGAGAAGGATTCAGAATACAGGCAAAGTGCAAGTTCTCTATGCACACTAAGTCTGAAGTAAATCTTTGCTCAAAACATTAAAAAAGATCTCTCTCTGACTCCCATGCAACAAGAGGAAATTTCAGAAGCTTATAAATGGAATAGATACCAAAACCCTGTACATCAGTGGAAGACAGGTGTTTAAACCTACAGTCAAGTTACAACCTGACTTACGGTGAACTGGGGAAAGAAGAAAACCAGCGGCATCTTTCAGAAAGCTGTTTTGCCCTTGTTTGGAAAAGAAAAAAAAAAAAAAAGAAAAAAAAAAAAAAAAGAAAGAGACAAGGATCCAAACTAAAGAGTGAGGTTGTATCTAGTGATAGTAATTATTTTACTTGTTTAAAAAAACCCACTTAAGACAGTCTTTCATATTGGGTCAATGGACAGGACAGGGATATGAAAGTAGTTCCTTGGGAGAACAAGGGGAAAACACTAGCAACAGAACAATTCCATTACCACCTCCCTAGTCTTCCTTATTAATTGTCTAATTTAATGTAACTGACTTGTCACTTCCAGGAAGTTCTTCATCTAGTATGTTCTATATGCTGTAAAACCAGCTTAAAAAAAAAATTTACTACATCACACTCTCCCTATCGCTGAGTCAAAAAATGAGTGATTTCGTATTTTTTTAAAGTTAGCAATCCTGTTCTTCAAGCAGAATTCTTCTGAGGCAATCTTGTTCTTCTCAGCAATATGGCATGAATTCCTTTCAGCAGCACAGTTTCTCTTCTAGGATTTAGATGCTCATAGACATGTTCTTAAAAAAAAAAAAAAAAGCTGTATCCCATTCATTCTCATTCCTATTCTCTTGCATAAAAAGCAAACAAAGGTAATATTTAGTCTTCATCAATATAAACTTCATTTCATGAAAGCCTGAACAATACCTGGTAATGTTCCATCAGCATAGCCATTAATTGTGTACTTGAGTGATGCTGATCTTTGCCAACTCTTGTTTTCATCAAACACACCAAACATCAGTACATACTCCCTGTTGAAAAGTTTCTGTGACCCATCCTCATTTAGGCTACCTGTGAAGAAACAACAACTTGTCTTAATTTGAAGCAGAAGTAAGGCAGTTTTCACATCAATGTAGTTAGTGGCATTAATGTGTATTTAATGCGCTTGCTGCCCCTGTTAGGGTTGATAAAGATGGTTCAACAGTTGAAGGAAAGAGGGGAAAAAGCACCCAAGCAACACGAAGTGGATCACTCATCATCTCCCACAAGCAGATTGATGCCCAGTCAATCTTTCAAGAACAGCCACCTTGAAAGTCAACACCCCTCATTCCTCCAACACTTCAGCTTCTTCCTCTGCCTCCAGTTTTTATCACTGAGAATGATGTTACACGGTAGGAAATATCCCTTTCGCCAATTTGATTCATCTGTCCAGCTGTGTCCCCTCCCAACCACTTGCCTACCCCCAGCCTACAAGCTTAGGAGGCCTGAGCATGAAAAAGAGAAAATCTTGACACTGTGCAAGCGCTGTTAAGCAGCAGCCAAACCAGCTTACAGTGTATTATCAACACTATTTAGCCACAAATCTAAAACACAGCACCACATGAGCTGTTGTGAAGAAATTAACTTCATAGCAGCCAGATCAAATACACAGGTGTGTTGCACACCTACCACACGCAGTGACCAAAGAAACCCTGTTCAGAAATCTTAAAAATGTGAGTAGTTAGCTGTTTTTTCTTTGCTCTAGCTAGAAACATCTGCTCAAATTGTCTTGAAGGTAGCAGTCAAAGCAATCCATCTCAAACTCACGTTCAACTCAAGCCCACAATACATGCACGAATTTGAGGAGCCTGAGAAGGAAAGCAAGCAATTCCAAAGCATTTGTCTAGATTAACTCCAATACGTATGCACACACACAAACACAGAGAAAGAAAACACAAGAAATTAGGAAAGTAGTAAGCCCTAGATAATAATTAAAAGCAATAATTCTCAAAAAGCTTCAGGAGGAACTTAGTTAATACTAATGCCACTCCTTTAAGGTAACATGATTATGTGTGTTCTGCAATTAAATGGATATCTATCAGTGAGAAGAGTGCCCTTGTTCAATCCACACTGAAACAGTTTCATGTTTACTTCCAGGAAAGCTTCAAGGTCCAAGTCCACGCAGTCTGCAGCCTATACAAAGTGCTTGACTCAAACTGCAGGGAAAGAGGATCAAGTTAAGTAACTCACAGAGCTTTCACTAAAGAAGGATTCGTAACCGGGAAAAAAATTGTGATTTAAGGGACCAGCAAGTACTTTAAGTAGCTTACACGGTGTTACGCTGTTTCAAACTTCCCTCAAATCAGTGGCATGTACCTAGCAGTTATTTACAAGTCCTACAGGACACCAGTTTGTATTACTGGGGATGGAATTCAATGACTCAAACTGCTAAAACCTCAAGTCCCTTCTCACATGCAAAGCAAATTTCAAAGATTTATAATCAGTTCCAATTTGGCCATATTTTCAAATGGCTAGCAAAGGACAACACGGCTCTGTGATTTCAAACCCTTGTTACAGAAAAGAGCGTGCTGCAGCCTCTTGATCAGGCAGGCTTCAAAAGGTATGGGTAAACCAACTATTTCCTCCCTTATTCTCTGGAATGGTTGAACCATTTTGAGTGAAGCTCTAAAAAAATTATTATTCTGAGACAGGAAATTTGAGGTCATGTATTTGGCAGTTAAGCAACTGAAAATGCAACCAGTACAGGCAAATGTATCTATTGATAGCATTCTCTGTCAATCCTATAATTATAGGATGGATCTGCATGAAAGCTGCTGTTCAGAAACTTTGACATCTAAAATAAAGATGTTGAAAATCATCTACTTTATTGTGCATGTAAAGATGCAAAAAGTAAAATAATATATATTCCCTTATTATAATACAATTTTAATTTTATTAAGAAATGAAACTATACTACCTTATAGTCATCTTAAAGTATTTAATTACCTTTCTTACAGATAAGCAGTGCTCCTATCAGACCAGAGTTAAAATCCATTGTCATGTTCTCATGAGAATAATATGCATAAGTAAGACAAGGAAGGTCAGCTTCTCTTGGACCAACTTCTTCTGTTATATCCCACACATATGTGTAGATCTGGCCTGGAAGTACTGCATCATCTCGTTTTTCTGCAAATGATGTTCTGTCATCATACAGGGAGCCTGTCAAGAAAAGAGTCAGTAGAGTGGCATGAAGACAAAAAAGCAAGAAAAGCATCTGGAATATCCTCCGGCAATCAATTCCAGAAGTTTGCTTTCTTGCCTTTTCTTCACTTTTAAAGAGATAACTAGTGATTCTATGCTGTGAGAGTATCAGAGGGAAGAGCAGCTACTACATCATCCTATTTCTTAAAGATTAAGGACTTCCTAGAACTACCATCACTGCCAAAAGGTGGGGCTCCTCAGCAGTCTGGCTAGGGTTGGAATGGCATGAAGTTTCAGCCTCTTCTCACTGATACTCTGTGGAGGAATGCTGCTCACTTTGTCAACTTTCTGCTTCTCAAAGTCATTGCACAAGCTAGCATTGCCTTGCTGCCTTGGGCCTTTTGTGCACTGCATATCCAGATGGCAGTAAGGGATCATATCTCTGCCTACCATACCTAACAAATCTGCAATATGACAAAGGGGAGTCAGATCATCAAAAGCCTAGGTGCAAAAGGCACATTAATAAGATAGTCAAACTGAATTGCCTATCCCTTCCAATAATTCCAACTCCATGAGATGGAGTTGCAAAACACCACAAAGCTGAGCATAAAATCCTGAGTATCAGAACACCATGATCAGCACTGTCAACTGCCTTTACCGATAATGCCCTGATATATACTATTGCAAGGGATTTGGAAAAGTTTTTTTTAATACCTGTGTTTATGAGTTTACATGGTCTTGAAACAAAATACTTTGCAATTCTGCAATTACATGGGGGCTAGACTAGATCTCCAGAGATGCCTTCCAACCTCTACCACTCTGTGGTTCTGTGAAACAGCACACAGGCAGCTGGTCAGGAGACTGTGCACATTAGATGACAATTTACATTGCTAGTGTTACACTGATGAACAAGAAAGGAGCTAACAAGGGCTGTGAAGTTTTAATCCAGGGTCAACAGATATTTGTGTTGCACATACCCTCAAAGCTTGGTCTGGGGCCCTCAATATTTCATGCAGTAGTCTACAAGCACATGAACAAAACACAGTTTTTAGAGCATTTACCTTCTGCATTTTTGCTGTAAACTATGCCTTGGGGATGAATATTGACTGGCTTGTCAGCCATATTCTTAAGGTGAACTACTAAAGTATCTCCCACTTCAGCACGCAGAGTTGGTCCCAGAAGTCCTGTAGTTATTCAAGATACACAGGGAGGAAAATGTGAGCAAAATAGTGTGTTTAGTGAATCAAAGAGTTCTCTCCCCCATTAAGGAACATGAGCACTCAAAGTACAAGCTGCAAAATTAATACAGGCAGAGAACGTAATACCGCTGCAACGAAGACTTACAAGCAAAAAGGCAGGTGGGGATTTAAAACCTGTAGCTCAGTCAGGAGTGTCACGAATTGTATACCTGGCAACTAGCACTTAAAAATCAAAGGAAAATAGTAGATTTGGAAAAAATAAAAAAAAGTTATTTCCAGACAACTTAACAAAAAGTTCATGTTGCAGTTCATTGGGAATTTCTAGGGATCCTTCACATACAATTTGATTAAATAGTTTTAGGAAGGCAGATATTTTTGAGTTTAAGAGTCTAGAGAAAGGCATTCAAATACATTTCTTTGAGTAGCACTCTCAACACCAGAAGTCACAGAACAAGAAGTCTTTCAGTCCCAAAATTTTATCTAAAGAAATAATCAGTCCCATGTTGCAAATTTCTTGAGGCATAGCCCGCAAAAGGGCTTGTATCCCTACTCTCCATGTTGCAAAAATAAGTAAGGGAAGAAATCTGCTACGATAACCTTTGCCTTGTTAGTCTCTTTCCTAGTAAACTATTTTCAAAATTTCTTTCTCTGATAAGAAAGAAGCAGATTCAGAAATCAAAGGAGAACAAACAAAGCTGGAAGGGATTAGATCATAGACTAGACCTTTTAGGGCAATTTGTATTAATTTCATATCACCAACCTCACATATTTAATTTGAAATACAAATCTGAACATCTAACATCTGAATTTATCTAATAATATGAAGCACTGAGACTATAGAAGTACTCTGCATGAACACAAGCACCATACTTGTGTACAAGAACTTGCCTCCATCCATTTAAGGCGTCTTCAAGTAGTAACAGACACAAAGGCAAAGGGACATCTTTCACACCCAGCCTCATAGTTTTCCTTTCCACTGATCTATCAGAAATGCACTCATTCTCACACCTCAAACTCTTTCCATGTGAATTGATAGCGTTATCACTGTGACTGTGCCATACAAGTCTAAACACTTATGGGAGGTCTCATCAGGTGATGCAAAGGTAACAACTTTGCACTGTACAATTAATTTGCAGATAGCACTGTGCCCCAGCCTCTGAAAATCCAACCTGTTTATGGCTTTTCAAAGCCTGGCACACTGTAGAGACCTCATCCCCAGTGCCTATTTTATTTATGTGCAAAACAACGGACAGAAAAATGCAAGCTTCCTTAGCTTGTTACTGGTTTTATAACAAGCAAACAAAAATACTCAAAATATTTCCTTCCTGTTTACCTGCAAACGTATTTGCTGGCTTTTCTCTTTTAAAATCCACTTCATATTCTCTGTAAGAAATTTTCTTAAACACAGAATCTGAATGTTCCAATCTGAAACCAAAAGAGTTAAAAAAATAAAATAAATGAAAAGGACAGATATTCCTAGAGATGCCATTGCTGTTTAACAGATATCTCAGAAAATTAATCTTGGAATTACATTTAATTACTTGCTCATTTTGCTGAAGGGAAGTCACACAGTCCAACTCTTTGTAGTGTTTTCCCCTCTCCCTCTTACTCTACTGACTCTATGACGTTCCTGAGCTAGGCTATTTCATATTAGACATTCAATTGCAGTACTTAGCACAGTTTACCCTGATTTTACTGGCAATTTCTATAGGTCCTTTTGGTTCTGAAATGAGAGTGTCTTAGTTTTGTCTATTTAAGACACAGAGAAAGATGGTTTAACCTAGAAAGCGTCTGACAAAACACAGTGAAAGAAATCTGAATTTCTCTTTACTCAGCTCCATGCTTGAACTTTAAGACAAGGATTCTACAACAGCATTAACAGCAAACTCCTGTAACAGCAACTAAGGATCTCACAGCAAGTCAGAAAACTGCTTTTTGAGAAACACTGCTGGTGTCCTTAGTCTTGTTATGTAAATGAATCACAAAGCCAATGTACTACACAATGTTTTCTTAGAAAATATTTAGGCAAGCTGAAGGAAACCAGCACACAACACTTCTGGAATGGAAATAATGATGAGAAGACGGCTGGAGGGATGATAGCCTGTACTTAGTTTCACATTTATTGGTTAATTTCTTGTAGAACGCGTGATGACTGGATCCAGAATTAATTCCACTTGCTTTTTTTGTAATGCCCTTTCAGACACATTTGGTATTAGGGGGCTGATTGGCTGCTCAAGCACAGAGATGGTGGGCAGAGATAATGAAGTGAGCTCACTTCAGTGACATCCAGGGCTCCATAAGGGGGAGATCTCTTTTTTTGTATACATCTTTTGTAAATCCCTCTGCAACACTCTCACAACAGAAGAGTCTGGCAGAAGCAGTTCATGCTTCAGTTTGTTCCCCTCACTTTAAAGTTACTGATCAAAAGTTTGTTTCACTCTTTAAGGAGAGGGACTTGATCCATAATCTTCATTGACAAGTGCCACCAGTATGTGACAACATTCAACGTAATACGCACGTAAGACTATGGGGTGGAAGAGGAAATTCATCAACAGCAATTGTATAGCTAGAAGGAACAAAAACCACAGCTTACTAACACTTCAGAAATCTCAGACTACGCAAGCAGGTTTAGTTACATAACTTTGAGGAAGGGCAGCAGTGCGGCTGCGGGCTCAGATAGTACGTTTTTGCTTTGTTCCGAAGTGTCTTTCAAATATCACTTGTATTTGGTAACAAATACCTCTAAAGATAAGACCACTGACACTCAGAGAAGTGAGATGTTCTTTTCTCGTCTGTATGATTGGGAAATTAAGGAAATAGTTCAGGAAGAGACCATTTTCTTTTCAGCCTCTTCAGTTATTTAGAGCCAAAAGCAACAAACTATCAGATTCTTACACTGTATTTGGACAGTCAGGCTTTTACTGAAATCAGAACAAATTACATACTCAAAACGCCTTTGGGATCCAAGCCATTAGTTCTTCCTCAGTGAGTATCTTTGTGTTGTTTAATTGCCTTTTTTTTTTAGTTCAATTTCTGCAAGGTATACAAAGTTCATCAGACCCATTTGGAATGTGACTTGCTCTAAATACTTATGCAAGATACCTCAGTGTGTACTGTGTATGAAAATCTCCTAGCTAATCACAGAGGATTTCAGCTGAGGTTTTAGGCAGGCTTGTGGGTCTCTACTGCATGCAGACAGTCTATCCACAATGTGATGTTTAACAAAACAGCAACTGATGTTTATATTGATGCATCCAGTACAGATGAGAATGAAGTTCTAAATTTACATGCCTGGGTCAATACTTCAATGCAGTACTATGAAGCCAAGTGTCATTTATATTCTGTTTTCTTCTGCCTTGCCAGTTTGACAGTATGCTTATACCAGCTGTACTCAGCTCCAAAGGGAAGTTTTAGAAATCACAGAAACTTTGTTTCAATTAAGTTTTGAAAAAAGGATAGTTAGAAAGTCTAAATCTATCCTTTCCATAACATCCAGAAAAGCAATACATATTTAAAAAAATAAAAATCACANACTGGTATCTAAACACATCCTTCAGTGTAGGATAACAAGTAAGTTGTACCATTTCATGCTATTTCATGAACAAATAAAAGCTGTGTTCAGTGACTATAGTGAACATAGCATAAGAATGAAGACTACTTTAAACAGAATTCTAAATGACGTCCAAGTTTTGTCACCTGTAGCACCGTACTTGCACTGTTTATAATACTAAGGATAATAATGGTAATACAAATAAGATATTTTATATGTTTGATTGGCATAGGCATGTAGGTTGGCAATTCTGCAATGCTATCTGAAAAAAATTATAATTTAAATCAGTATTTTCACTTAATGAAGTACAGCAATGCTTGATCCTACAGCCTTTACTCACTTGAACTCAGGATGGACATTTCACAAAAACTAGTGAAAAACTCAGAAACAACATAGCTAGTTCCAAAGGTCATCAGGCTCCAATTCAACTGAAAGTGATAGTATCTAAATTGGAAAATACTTATTCCTTCAGTAAATTCTAGAGTCTGAAAATTTTCAAAATACTACCAAATTACAGTTCAACCCAACATTTCCTGTAATCCCTATACATAAAATAACTACATTAAAAAAAATAAACTCCAAACAACAAACACCAACCCACACAGATGGTAATAAAAGCAAGCCCAGGAACATATTTAACAAAAGTGCTTTGAAAACAAAAATAATTCTCTCCACTATTAAATAAAAAGGAGCTTTTAATACTTCACTGACTTAAGTTCAGATCATGCTGCTTAAAGCAACACAAGTTCCTCTGAAGTCAACAGATCAGGCTCTAAAGTCCTCCTGGGCTCTAAAATTTCACAGCAGGTGAGAGACACAAAACACTTTCAGTCACAGGAGAGGATTAGTGTTATACTTTTTATCCTGTACTTTGTTACCTGGATTTTTCCTGAGATTCCGGTTTGTAGGTCCAGCTAGTGATCTGAGCAGCTATATAGTGCTCCCTGACCCTCATAGCTCCCACCAGATGCTTCTCAGTGTCTGGCCACCACGAACCAAGCAGAATCAAGAGAAAAAGATGCATGCAGAGGAACGTCATGGTACAGATGCCTGTTGATGCTGCTCTGGAAGACAAAGCAGAAACCACTGCTTTTATTGCTGTTGCTGCTTCTAACTTCCCCTCAGAAATGAAATAATTGTGATGCAAGAGGGTAACAGCATTTGGCACGCTCAGGTCATTGCTCCTCTCCTCCTCCCCTTGCTGACAGGGATCCAATAGAGATAAAAAAAACTTGTTTAAACTACCTTCCCTCCCCTCCTCCACACCATCTTCAGTGAGATACAAGCACCAAGGAGAAGCTGCTTCAGCCTCACTACAGACTGGTGGGGTCATTGTCTACTGAAGCAGCAGGACATGAGAGGCAGAAAACAATTACATTTTACAATTACAATTACAGGATATTTGACTTGCAGAGTTAGGAAGGGGGCCATATTTTCTATCTTCCCAGAAAACAGAAACCCAGCACACGACTGGTACCAGTGGAAATTTACCAGTTAGATGTTACATCTCCCAAAAAATCATTCCCAGTTAGAAAGCAAAATGCTGAGGGATTAGGTATGGGGTCCAGAATAGCTAAATCTAGTTGAAATCTAGGACATACACTGCATGCTCAGTAATAAGTCAGTAACCTTTCCAAACATGTTGTCAGCTTCAGTTTGGTTCCTACTACTCTCTCAGGTATGTCAGGTAATGGATAACAAGCTGGCTTCTCAGTGGCAGCCAACAAGTCAGCCTGAAAACTTGCCCGTAATTGGAATCCTTCTAATCTTCTGACGTTTATCTCAAGAAAAATGATTATGAAAATACCTTTTGATAAGCCATAACCAATGTCAACTATATCACCAAAAATGTTTCCCTGCTTTTGCCAGCGCTGAGAAGTTTGTCAAAACAAGAAAACAGTTGAGTGTGTTTCCTGTACACTGTGATTACTGGAAAAATACCTACCTATTTTTTTTATGGATAGAAGATCATAATAACTTCTTCATTAATGTTTTGCTAGTGTTTTAATAAAAATATTACCTAAAACCTGAAATCAAAACAAATTCATTTCAGATCCAGAAAAAAAAATAAGGAAAATATTTCTTCAGACTATTTCAGAAGAAAATCGGATCATTGTACATTTGATACATCGCTCAACAGCAGAATGGTCTAATTGGCAGCTTGTTTAACTCTATCTGAATTATACAGACCTTAGAAGAAAGAGGGAAGATGGTTGGAAAAAAAATTATGAAGACCAATAGTTGAATGCTTCCTACCAAACTTCAGAATAGTTTGGTGCCTAAACCTGAAAACAATTGCGATCACTTGGACAGCATAAGACTATAGACATAACAGTTTCAAGGCAGCAAATTGAACTAAAATTACTTCCTACTGCATCCGCATGGAGTTAGTCACTTGTTCCCATGAGCCACTTTGACACATGCATTATGTACTAAAAGGATTCAAAACCCAGAATCCACCAACAATTAAGGTGGACCAGAATGCGTGCACTGAAAGTGAAGAGAAAAATCTTAGGTAAACACAGTCCATTAGTATTTTGTTATTAATTAATTACTGCTTTGATTAAAGAGCTTACCATAATCTTTGTTAAATTACTACAATAATTTTTAATTCAAAAATTGTAATACTTGACTCTATTCTACTTCGGTCCCGGTCTCATCTCTGCCCAGGATCTACTTCAGTGCTAGTGCTTAAGAGTTTGATAGTTGGAGTGAAAATGCCTACAGTTTAGCTTTTATGAAAGAAACCTCTGGGCAGATGGAAAATTCTTTCCTTCAGTCCAGAACTGATGGGAAGCAGTTTGTGCTGAAGTGCCTGGCACGCTCTGTTAATCTTAAACCGCCTTCACTTTAAAGTTAGCTTGCCTCATCTTCAAAACTTTAATGCTCACGCACACAGAAAATATCATACATTTTTATCAGAACAGAAACTGATTCATGATTGCGTCCAATCTCTAGCTATTCCTAAAAAGCTCCTTACCACACAGGGATTTGAAGGCCACCTTGTATTCTTATGTGCCTAGCTGAGGAGATGAAACTGAAACACAGTTTAAACTGTTATTAGTTCTTCCCTGTAACAAAAGCTAAAATATAGCAGGCTAAAAATTAATACCCAGAACACCTGTTTAAAACCCCTTGCTTTGTGACTCTGGGCTGGGAATCATCAAAGCCTACATCAATTAGTTACTTTTCTTTTATCCATTTTGATGAATTTGGGGATTGCATTTTTAAAATTTCTTAGGTGATAAATTGTGCAGTACTGGTCAAATGGTAAAAGGAATTAAAAATGCATTACATCAGTGAAATTAAAACTATCAGTATTACCAGCCAACCTTGAAAAAGTAAAGAATATTCAAATGAGACCAGATATACTTCCCATTAAGCTACACTGATAAGTATGCATTACTCTTCTTTAATCCTTTAAGAACAGAAAGTCCAACATTTGCTACTCCCTTATTTTCTCCTCTACTTGCACCTCTTATGACCAACGTAAGATTGAGCCACCTGCAATTATCTAGGTCAGCCTGGGAATTTTTGGGGGTTTTTTTTGGTTGGTTTTTTAATAATTATTATTTCTTTAAGGTATTGCATCACATTGTCTCCTCCAGGCACTGGGAAGCTTCAGAGTGTTCTGAAAATCATTAGTAATAATCCAAAGACCTTGTTCCCTTTCACCTAAGCATTAGTTTCTAACGCTTGCTATTGTATCCTTTGAGTGTCTGACATGGCAGAAGTTTAATACATATGCATAATTTTTTTAGTTAGCACTGGTTACCTGCAAGCTCTTACTGTTAGTCTCAGAACAAGTGACTACAGAATATATTCTTCAGGTTTAAGTCTTCCAAGACAACATGACTTTATTGTCTGCTTATGTATATAGCTACAGTCTCAGCTTCTTCTCCTTCACAACACTGCACATGCAGCAAACTTCCTATCTTACCTTCATTGCTTACCCACATGTTCAAATGTAATTTGTATTTGGTTTCCAGTAACATGAAAGATCTTGTAAAGAAAAAGCCATGCGCGGAGGAGCACAGGTCTAGCCCACAGTGGCAAAACAGTCTCTGCAGCAAATGAATAATGTTATTCCCCAAACTAAGCAGTACCTTTGGATTCTACTCATAATGAAACACCAAATGAAAAGCAAGCATAGAAAGAGAAGCATAAGCAATACTTTTAAACACTAAAACCAGGTCTGCATCTTCTACCTGGGTAGGATTACTGTCTTTTCTTACAGTAATTATGGTCCCAATTCTTGTTACGCTACTAGTGAAAACATACTGAAAGAGTATGCTCACAGCACTGCTCTAAGGCTGACCTTTAAAACTAACTGGGATTGCCAGTTTTTCACCCAGAATAGTCTAGGCCAAGTCTGAGCAATCAAAAACAGATTGCTCTTTAAAAAAGCTATAAAGTGGTGATTTGAAATGTTTTTGAAAATTACAGATTAGGACCCACCCTAAATTTGGTTCTACTTCACCACAAACACTACTCTGACTGCTAGCAGGCAGCCCTATCCTGATGGTTGCCATCAGTTTAAACAATTGTATTCTAGTGACTGAGAAGGAGCTAGTATAGAGAAGAAAAAGAGCTGTAAAACAATTATTGAATTGGTTGCTAATAATGTCCTAACATAGATACCGCTCTCTCTCTTTCTCAAACACACAAATCGATGCAAAATAGCGCAGCAAGCATACTTTGTTTAGTGCAGGGTAAAAGGGCCTTCGTGGGCAAACAAGGAGTTAATTATTGATCAGCAAAGAACACGTGGTTCTGAATGTAGGTAAAAGACAAGAGGGGACACTTACCAAATCTGCCAGACACAAGTTGGAACAGAAGCCATCAGACAAATATCTTCACTTCCACAAGCAAGCACTAAAGCTGAGAGGTTAATCTGTGAAATGGCTCATTTAGAAGTTTAAATTACATGTATTATACTGAAAACCACATGAGCAGGCAAAAAAGAAAAGATGTGAGAGAGTCTCAGGCTTTCTTTCAGCCAACAACTTACTCAAAAGGAATACATACATGCGTTTTGCGTTTGGCGGCAGCTCATATAACACATCTTGCATAACTATTAAAGGAACACAGGCTGCGTAACTTGGGTGGTCGTACACACACTACAAAGCAGTAAGAATGCACACTTACTGAGCACTACAGACTGCTCCAGTGCTAAACGTTTCACGACAGACATAATCACCTTGATTTAAACCTAAATACAATCATGTTTTAAACCTGCGTCCTGGGTTTGAGGACCTTTTCCTTAGGAGAAAAGCAAGAGTCCTTGATTACAATTGAGTGTTTCTCCAGTCAGCGTGTTTGCCACAACCAATTATTTAGCAGAAACCAAAAATATTTGCAGAGAAATGCTGAATCCAACACAGCTTCAAAGAAAAAGAAATATGTGAATTTTTTTAAATATTGTAAAATCTCATTTCAGTGCTTTAACAAAGTCTCCATAAGACCACTGGCTTTCGGTCTGAAAAAAAATAATCATTTTAAGGAACAAAGACAGAAGGATATAGTAGCTTCCTCTCTCCAAAACTACATCAGTAATGTCCAACTCAAAATTTTATGCTGACGCCCTTTTCCCCCCCGTTTCATTTTTAGTAGAAAATGTTCAGTTTGTCTCCACAAATAATTTTGCTCCTACTCTTAACCATGTTTCTGTTCTCCGTATTCCAGTTTGTCTTATTTATTAATAAATCTCTTTATTTGCCCAGGCTTGCAACTGATATGCTAAAATCTGACCAGCTGTCCTTGTGCTAAGCCAGTCTAGCAGCATGTCCAACTTTGTTTGCTTTCTATAGAGAATGAAAGTAGTAAGAAGATTAGGTGCCTACAACATGGTGTTAACCAGGTGGTACAGGATTGCAAGGATCTGCAACTTGGAAGATTTGCATCTTTTCATGCTGGAACTGAAAGTGGATTATCAGAAGAAGAGAGCCTCTTACCAAGTTGTATATATACCTACTTCAAACAATAGGTATGAAACTTTGAAACTTTGTGTGAATTAACTTTTTCTTCTTTCATATGGTTGTAATTTCCACATCCAAGTTTGGGTTGGTTGTTTTTTTGTTGTTGTTTTTTTTTTTTTTTTTAAAAAAAAAAAAAAAGTAGACAGAACAATTCTTGCAAATTACTAGCAAGGAAGGTTGGTTTCCAATAGGAAAGCACATAGGTATGTTTCAGGAAGAAACATACAATCAGTAAGCTTTTAGCATAAGATGACACTAAATTACATCTGTCTCTATGGACTTTAAAACATCCAGACAAATTCAAGGCATTCTAGTTCCCTGGCAATGGATGAGACTGTTTGTTAACAAGTTGGTTAAACAAGCTCCACTTTCCCACACCTAAAAATGCAGCCACAGAAGGACACAGCTGAAATCACCCTCATTCTTCAGCACCATTCCCACCCTTTATCATTAGACTTGGATTAGACCTTTAGAAGACTAAATACATAAGCGTGCTTCCCATCTATTGCTTGGAATTTTCTGCTTTGATTTTTTTTCTTCTATGTCCTTTTTGTATTTTAGAAGTATTTAATGTAAATCGAGGACTCGGTATCTTAAATTTGACGATACAGCTTATGATGGTCATTATTTTAAATCCCTTGAAGGTTATTCCCTTTGCATCACAACCCATTCCCTGTGCATAACTTTGGTTCACATTCAGTGGAATCAAAATTTCACCCACATCTGCACTGTGTGCAGCACAGTAAACTAGAATGTGCTCAAAGCCTAAGACCAAGAGATAGAGGTGTAAAAGGCAAGTAAAGAGGCACAAGATGCAGCAGGAAAGGGACTCCAGCAGAGCAGAACTTCTCAGGAGCTATTCTGATGAAGAGACAAAATTCAGAAAATTAATGACCAGGTAGGATTTGCCAAAAAGCTGTAACTGGGGTTACTACGTTTGCATATGTTTATAGCAGTTTCTACAGCAGCAGCCTTCACTTGTAACAGGAATTTTTAATACTACTTCTGAATAGAAGAAAATAATCAATGTACAGCACAATTGCTGCAAGTCTATCCAAGTCAAATTTGCTTGCTTAGGAAGAGCCACTTTGATATCCAGCCAAGCAGAGCACTGCATATTGGACAGCAGACATTGGGTTTTGCTACAAATGCTGTAGGACATTAAGTATCATGGTGCTGGTGGAAGCCGTTGGCAAGTTCTCTTCTGCTGCCCCACTGTTTTTTCTGCTAGGCTCAGAGAAAAAGGTCTTAATCAATTTATACTTAAAAAAAAAAAATAAAAAAAATTGCCACTTTCAGTCTGAGAAAGAAGAATGTGATATTTGTTAACTCAGCATACTGGAGGTCAGTGAAAGACTAATTTACCTTCCTAAAGGAGAATAGACATCTTTTAGGAAGGACATTTCAAAATATTTTGACAGAGCGTAGGAAAAAATATACGTCACTGATGATTATTTTAAATCATATTCCCTCTTTACTCTCCTTCAAACCCCATTTGTTGGGTGGAGGACAGCCACTTCCTTTGTTACCAAAAAGCCGCAAGCATCTTCGAGATCAGGCTGATAGGATTTTCCCTATGGCATGACTCAGTGGGTGGGGTTAAGTTTTAACAGGTTTCAGCTAACATTACGCTTCATTTATACAGACGTTGCTTAACATATTGTCTGAGAAAGAGGAACTGAAGATAGATATCAAAAGAGGAAAGCCAACTTAAGCATAATACACAGAACTTTTAAGTAAGAACATGGTACAGAGGACAGTCAAGACAGGAACCTATTGTGCTAGGACAGGGATCAACCCTCCTACCAACAGCAAATTCAGTAAGCTGCAGTCACCCAACTTCAGATTACCTTGCAGAACGCAAGTTGGACGTTTGAGAGACAAAGATGCTCTCCTGAAAGCTAAACAGATTTTAAGTGAAACTAATAAATACACACACACACACACACACAAAAGTCCTTTCCTCCTATTTTCCTTAATGAAAAACTTGTATTTTTCAGGGTAGAAAGTGGCAGCTAAAGCCTGGATGCGTCTGCAATATTTGAGATGATGAAAAACTCAATGTATATTTACCCCAAAAAGGAAAGCATGCTATTAGCCTACCTACTGTTAGCACAGTTCAGGCAGACAAGTAATCAAGAATGAATCTTGCTCTACCACGGCAATCTTCTCCCTTTACTCCCAAGCTGTAATTTTGTCAATAAGACTGTTCTTGCCTTTACTACAAGATGAACAGACTACATACCAATATTACTCCTTTGTCTCCCAAAAAATCCCATCTCAAAACACTAGTCTTGGTCAAGTGTAAACCTAAATCACCTTCCAAACTAAAATAACCACATTTTCAGGAACTGACAATAAAGCCAAAAGCACTACTAGGAAAGCAGATTTTAGCTTCCAACATAGACAAAAATAATCTTCTGCTGGAAGGAAATATGAAGAAAAAAATTCCGCTCTTCGTGCAGTATCTGTATCAGAATGAAAGTGATTTATTTACATAACACACAAAGATTTTTATTAAAAAGGCTGGTAATGGAACATTTTATTTTGATGCATCAACTCGGTAAAAGGTTAGTTACAGAAATTGTGTATAATGTTGTATAAGTCACATGAATGGGTTATTTAAAAAAAGATTTGATAATTAGAGGAGAACATCTCTTATTTTAGTTACATCGTAAAGTGCCTTGTGTAGTCATATTCTATCGTTGGAATGACTGCCTGTACAAATTTCAAGAAAATAAGAAGATACCTGAGTTTCTTGTTAAGGAAAATGAGCAATAGCTGGAAATTGTGTAAAACAAAGTCACATTCAATGGTCTGTTCAACAGTATTTCTTGCTAATAGGAAAATAACAGCTAGCAATTATACAGTTAGAGACTGGGAAATAAATACTGTGGAACTCTGGTAATGACACCTGATGCTTGCCCAAACATACAGATCTTTCTGTTCTGAATGAAAGAAGGGACCCAGGAGTTATTTCCAATAAATCTTAAAAATATCACACAAACATTTGTAATCCTATTTACGTACTTAATATTTGTTACTAGAAAATGCCGATGTGAATTGTACATAGCAAAGCTAATCCCTAGCTACCTTCCAGTGGTTGCAGGGAAAGTAGTCTCTTCCTCAGTATTTCAGTAGCTCAGAAAAAGAAGGTTCCTTTTCTGAATGATGCTTTGAAAGAGCTCCTTCCTGTTGATGAGTCTGCCATTGTAGAGACCTCCCTTGTCTCTGTTGTGTATATCACCTTCCAATGCATGCTGGGCCTGAAACTGCAGTCTGGAGTATATTGGATAATTACAAACTAAACTGTCCATCCACCTAGGACTGAGGCAGACAGAGAACTGAAAAATTAAATCACTGCTTTCAACTGACAATTAAGTTACACTGGTACTGGATTATAAGTAAGCTCTACTATTTTGGTATGTTAGCTCCATTCACCATTCATTTCTTAGCAAACACAAACTGCTTCATAACGAGGGAAGAAACTGTCTGTTAAAATCCCCTCAATTTGTTAAGCAATAGCAAAAAAGTAATCCAAACCTTAAAAATAAGCTCCTTCTAACGACTGAGTAGAAGACTTGAACTACCTTGCCAGCAAAGTTATTTTCCAGTTCAGTTTCAGTTGTGTCCTGCACAAACTGAACAAGTCTCAACTCATACAGTAAATGAGAATTTTACTGATTGAAGGTAACTGCTCAATAATCTCCCCTTGCTTGCCTTATAGCAGCAAAAGAACACACTTGCTTCCAGCGTGGACTCTACTTCAGTCAGAAAGCATAGCATCGATTAATACAAAGCATAACTAAGATCAGTTACCTTGCTAAAAGAAAATTCTAATTGTGAGGCATTTCATACTGATGGTCAGTAATTTTCATTGGTTTTTTTCTGTCAACAGAATGTTTTACCAAGACATTGCTCACGTGCAGAGCAGAGAATAAGGAGATCTGTACATCTTTCAGAAATTAATCTTAAATTAAAATCTAATACAGAAGCTGCTGTACCAAGAGGAGTGATTACACTCTGGCAAGAATTTGTGAACCTCCAGTCTCATCCTTCTATGCTGGGATCTCAGTTTTATACTCACAGCTACCTCCTTCACACCCCTACAAACATGGGCTCCATGTTCTTCCTTCAATCCTCCATACTTTCCCCATCGCTCCTGCTACCCTCCCCTCACTGGCCCTCACCCCAATAACTGATAAACAGTTTGTTTGCACAAAGGAGCTCATCCCAGAACTCTAATCCACAAGCAGTTGTTTACTGTTTTCATATGCGACTGCATTCCAGGTTAGGAATCTTGAGGTAACAGCTCCCTACACTGCAAGAAACCTCTAATAATACCATATAGTAGTGAAAAAGGATACATGTGAACTCCAAGTTCACCCCCACCTTCTGCAACAGTCTCGATTATTTTCTTCATGACTTCTGCATGCCTGAAAAACAGAATCAGAAACAGTGAAAATATTTTAAGGCAAAGACAATTCCCTTTTCATCTCAATACAATTATGTTTTGTGCAAGTTATAGTTCTGGACTGTTAGCCTCAGAAGCAGCAAGAGGAAACTTTCAGTTCACTAAGGGGGGAAAAAATATCCAAACAGCAACTGAAAGTTAATATTAAGTGATGAATGCAACATTATTTGCCAGCTTCTTACGTTCACAAGGAAAGTGAAAAATGTTCTATGCCACAATGTAGACCAAATGCCATAACGAGTCAATACATACTGCTTATCACTAGCGTAGTTTTTAATTCCTAAATGCCAAAGTCATCAGGTAAGTCCCCAGAAGGTAATCCTCTGCGACTGGAAAGCCATCAGAAGTTCCCAGATGACCCCTGAAGAAAATTACTAGAAAATGCTACAACTTTTTTGGCTTACACTGCCGCTCTCAAATTTGTAGTGCTTAAGACATATCAAATACTTCAACAATCCATAGTTTCCTAGAAAAGGCAGGTTAAATCAACCCTACATAAATTCAGTACTGTTGCTCTGGGACTGAGTTAGAGTATGAAAAAATTCCTCTAGAGGTAGCTTGGGTTCCATGGCAGATCAAGAGTTTCTAAGTTAGCTTCGCTCTTGTGACTTTGTTATTGTAAAGCACTACAAGGGAGGACAAGCATTTCATCAGGTCACTGCATTTTGACAAGTTACCAGTGGCATACCAGACCTGCTAAGAACCACAAACACATGAATGTACAAAGCTGATGCTGGGAATATTAACATGAAATCACAGAATAGTTAAGGTTGGAAAAGACTGGTCATCACCTAGTCCATCTCTCGTTGCTCAATTAGCAGTAAACTAGAACAGATTACTCAGGACCTTTTCTGGTCTGATCTTACATACCACCAGTGATGAAGGCTTCCAACCTTTTAATGATCAGTTATAATTCAGAAATAATGGTCTTGTGTTCAGAACAGTTGTACCCCATAAACCAGGGGACGAAAAACATACCAAATCAAGTGGGGAGAACTACTGTATGGTCAATTGATGTTTTATTTATAAATAAATAAAAAATACATAAACCACAAATTCCCACATTGTGTAACTGATCTTACTTTTATCTATACCTCAACCACTTTAAATTAATGATTCTGTAGGCAATCTTGATCCATGAGGTCATAAAGACTATAAACATACACCTATACAACACTGTCAGCTAATTAACAAAGGTAGTTTAAAATATCAGTCCTGAAGAAACCTGTGTGCCTACTAAGAACAAGGAAGAATAGCAGTCTCCATAACTTTCTGACTATGCTTTGATGCCACTACGCAAATCTAAACAGCTGACTAGAAACTGACATTCAGTAGTTACCCCCAAATTTAATCATGCTGCCAGTGATGGCAAACACAAGGAAGGAAGCTGTTGCAAAGCTACCAAGTTTACATTGTAAACAGGAACATGCAAGACTGGGGAAACACTAAAGGTCAGCATTTGTCATTTGCTGCGGTGTTGGTCTTTGCAAATCAGCTAACCCTCACAGCTGATTCCAAATCTGGATCCTCACGATGCCCCTGCAGAACACACACCGTATCAGGTGCCAACACCAGTTGCTTCCATATAGGAACCTGGCCACTGTCAAAACTTAAGCTTTGACCTTATACATAATGGCGGACTATTTTTTGTACTGGCACAGAATACAGGTCACCCTACAGCTATTAGAAGTTTTTAACAGGATACTGACTCAACGTCATATACCTTGATGACATTTGTTCTTTTCTATTTTCTAAGGACTACTTAGATATCTGGAATTCCAGGTCATTCCATTCTGGTCATTCTTACTGTCATACAGTTTCTCATGAAAAGCTTTATGGGTGCTTTACAAACTTTCCTGTTTTCAGTTTCCTTCTACAAAATTTTGAGGCATTAATATGAAGCATGCATACCCCCCAATGGAAAGAAATAAGATAGCTTTGAAAGAAACATCATCTAAGATATCCTACTATCTAGAAATCTCAATTTTTCCCCCAGAAAAAAATCTGAACTCTGTATGACTAAATACATTATGTGTTCACCAGCACTTGTTTCAGGATGTGTTTGTAGATCACTTGAGCTATCAAATAAACCAGACATTGGAAACATCTACTAAAACAACCTAATTTACTTTTCAGTATATCAACCAGTTTTTGAGGTGGTTCAAGTAATAACGCGTTATTATTCATATTCCAAATTACAAATACTGCTGTTCCTGTTGAAAATAAACTCAGATATATAGAGCTAAAGCCATACATTAAAGGGTTAAAAATAAGTTGAAAGAAGCTGATTTCCTAGATTGATCAGATGAGCCTTTATGATCTCATCAGGAATGTTTGCTTTCCAACTGAAGAACCTCTCTCCTGCTTTGCAATTGACCACAGCTGTCAGTCAAAACATTTGCTATTAACTTCACATGGAATTCAGTACATGTGACATACTGAGGTTGTTTAAGTATCAGCTGGAAGGAAAATATATACCATCAGAAAGTGAAAAAGAAAAGTCTTCCTGACATACAAGGAAAAAACCCAGACACCAGAAATTATTCATTCCTCACCCCCTATGAAGTTCAGAGAGATAAAAGGCCTTCCACTGGATTTCACACATAGTGAACAACTATAAGCTTCCATGAAAGAGGGTAAAATGCAAGACTTTTTAGGACAGTGTATTTTCAAGAGAAAAATTACTTATGAACTTGATTCAGTGTCTGTAGCTGCTCACCCACAATGAGACGTGTGGAAAAACACACAAATGTCACCATTAGGAGAAACATTCTGAATCTGCAAGTCAGTTAACTTTAAGATCTACAGCTGACTGATCCTTGCAGTTGCCTCTATTCCCTGCTGACACTTACAGTACAAGGAAAAACTGTTTAGAAGCCTATAGCCATTTACTCTTAAATAGAGAAAAATAAGTCCTTGGAATTAGTGCTAGTGATTCAGACCTAATTGTAAATGTTCTTAGTATTTAACTAGTTTGATAGTCCCTTCATAACATCCACATTAAAAAGCTGAGAATTGGGGAATTACGATTAAACCAGTTTGCAGCAATGAATGAGGAAGTTCCTCCCAGTACCATAAAAATGCTGACAAGAAATACAACTTGTAGCAGAGCTGCAAGACGAAGTCTTTCCACTAACTACTCAAAATAGCAGCAAATCTCAAGCAGCTGACAGCAGCACCTGACTGTCGTTTGTTTGTTTGTTTCTTTCTTTCTCTGACGCAGGACATGGGGATATAAACGTCACAAGCAACAGCCAAGCAAGTTTAGGACCATCCAAATACCCTACATTACATGATACTTGTAAAGTGCAGGGAAGCAACAGCAGCACAGCTAGCTAAACATGGATACTTCCGAACTAAATTAAGAACAAAACATTTCTGACTAGTATTTTTGACCTCAGAAGCCCAGACCTTCTTAGCTGTAAGCCTTTACCAATTTAAGAAAATAGAACAGCTCACCTTGGAGAGTAAGAGAACATACTTTAAACCTCCATTGTAGATATGATGTTAACCTCTTTCTTCAGGCTCACAATGTCCTTTTTGAGCCCTTCTGACTTTAAGCAGTTGCTGGTCAACTAAATTGCTTTTTGAGAAGGACTAGACAGTTTCCTCCACATTTAAGATTACTAACAACGCTATCCCACTGCAATATCAATCATCTCTTTCAGGCTTAAGACTAATTGGAACAAGTCTCATGAGGCAAACTATTTCTTCAAGTGTAGATGTGGATAACATAACAAAGGCACTGGCATTTCACTGGCTTCAGAGGAAAAAGTGAAAACATGCAGACAAAGCTCTAATCCATTCACAGATTAACATTACGTCGGTTCTTGCTCTGCAAAGATGCTTGCAAAATTAAGCAGATTACATTGTAGCCACAGCCCAATATAAAATCCACAGGTCTACATAGTCACTGAGGGTTATCATGCCCAAACACCTGGTTGTCTTTGTTTCTTCTGAGATTGCCCTCTCAGCCTGCATCCATTAACAGGAGCTTGTTCCCAAAGGATTTATCATCAGGGCTTCCAGCAATCACTATATTAAGCCTTGGCTTCAGGCTTCCCCCCTGCTTTTATTTTATTAAATTCATAGTCTTCCTAGTCAGTCTGTTAAGCCTTCCTACATTCAGGACTGATATGTTCATGTAAGGTACAAGAATACCTTATTCAATCAAATCAAAGGTCTGCCTTGTCCTGCTTATTACCTTGTAGTACGTGCTCAAGAAAGAGGCCAGAGCAAGCAGCTTGTAACGCTTCCCCCAAAGCACTGCTAGTTTCCAGCAGTATGCAATCCAGAGTCTTTCTAACTCAAAAGTGTTCTAGTAACTTCATTTTTAAATTTTTTCTTTCATTCACCTCATATTGCCTAAATAAATATTTTGTTTAATTAGTTGCTGTGTGCAGAGTTTACTCGTTGCTGGCATGTTCAAAGCCAGAAAAAAGATTAGTGTTCAATCTCACCCGTTTTACTACTGGAAAAAATGGAACACCTATTACTTCACCTTCTGCAGTGCCCAAACTGAAGGTCATTGAAATCATAACTCCCTGCTCAGCTGCCTTTTCCACAGCGCTGAAGGGACCCAGGTTATTCAATCATTTCTTATGGGAAAGAGCTTCATAACCTCAGTTATCCCAGACAACCCCTCTGTACCTTTTCCAGTTTTAGTCTTTCTTATCTTACAGACCACAGATGACCAGAGCTGTACTGCAGTATTCAATGTGGGTGTTCCCACAGATTAACAGAAGCCTTATGCTCTTTTCTGTTTTATTCTTTATTGTTTTCCGATTTCTGCTTCCTGTACTACTCTTGAGCATTAAGATCGATGTTTTCACAGCTCTACTGTGTTAGTGTAGACTTATAACTGAGGATTTAAAGACAAACAATAAACTTCACCACTTTAAAATTTTCTTTAAGACAGCTAAGGTAGGGAAAAACTATTTCCCAGTAATACAATGGCTTCTCTGCCCAATATTGCCCAGATATAAGCCTGACTGCTTGGTGAAAGCAAAGACTGTTGTAAAGCAGTAGTTAAAGAGCTATGAACTGGAAAAAACACGAGATACAGAATTAAAAAAACCCACAAATATACACACTCATAATAAAATCAAAAGGAGTCATAAACTGCTTGCTGCAAAGTTCCCTTGCTCTTCCCCTAAAGAATGGTATACCCTTCCCAAGACTAATCTTATGATCAAATAATTCCTAAATCAGAAACAAGAATGTTTTGAGTCTGCAAAAATTACCACAAGCTTGACAAACTGATTATTTGACCCCTCAGCTAGTGACACAGACCCCAGAAGTGTTTCTTTAAGTCAAAAGAAATTACAAGACTTAAAGGGGTAATCTGGAATTCTAATTTTTTTAAACATATGCAAGGCTACAAAGGGTGTCTCTTTTTCAAAAATGAGACAAAAGTCCAAATTCGTATCTCTAAGGACATTATACTATCAAGAAGCTGAGGAGTTACACTGTTTAAGGGATTGGCTCTGTACCACTAAGACACCTAAAAAGGATGTTAGGGCCTACATCTAGGACGAAACGTACCATTCAAAGACCTAGAAAAAAATATCTGTGCAGCTAATTGAACTACAGATTCCCTAGGCCTTAGGTGAGAAATGCAGAAAACACAATTAAAAAAAAAAACCAAAACTAAAAAGCACAAGTGTTTTTCGCACTTGTGTTCAATAAATACTTCAGTGTGGCAATGAGAAGACCTCTATTTATCAGTGTAAAGTTTCAAGGATGTCTGGGGGAGCAGAAGGCAGTTATTACAAAATTAGAAACAGTTATTTCATATTAAAATAGGCTTTTCTGCTTTCATAGTATACCTTACGCTTTCACCCGACCAAAAAGGTGCCAAATGACTGAAAAAGCAAGTTCTTGTATACTGAGTTCTAGTAGCCTGCCATCTTCTGGAGTCCATAGGAAAGCAGAAGAAAAAAGCAAGCTGAGCAGAGAGAAGACAGCTCAAACTGCAGAATACACTTGTGGCAGTGAGCACTGGAATGACTTCAGAGAATCACCAGTATCTTCCCTTCATACTGCCTCAGAAGCTAACACACCACTACAGCAGTCAATTGTGGAACCATGTCCAGAAAACCTGAACCAAATCCTTAACAAGAAGTGCCTTGTGTCTGCAGGCTGAATCAGATCAGAAACAGAGACTTACCTGCATGGGTGAACTGAGCACATGGGAGGTGGAGGAAGATGAGGGTGGTTTTCAATGGTTACTGTTTTTTTGACGTGATCTTGACTAATATCTTCATACATATGCTCTACTGTTAAAGGTTGCCGTTGCTACATGGGAAAAATGAACATGAGAACAAAAACATTACTAACAAAGAATGTTTTGCTCCTTCTCAGCAATTCTATCATTAACAGATGAAGCACTGTAAATTATAAGCATCTAATAAACAATAGTTCTAAAGGTACACAGAAAGAACCAAGTGTGTTAACATCCATACGGTGTGGAAAAAGTACTGCACTGAGTGAATGGTAAAGTCAATGTATTTGAAAACCACCCATGCTCCCACCTAGGTATTGGAGACGTAAGCACCAACTGACTTTAATTCAAGAAATTTAGCTATTAAAGGGAAGTGTGATTTATCTAGTCCTCTCCCTCTGAAGATCATGAAGACACATACCTGTTTACTTGACTGAGTTTACTGAGGTTATCACTAGCTCTAGAAAGCTAACAGAAACTCAAATGACAGAGCATAATTCCTTTCCTTCTGAATGCACTTGGTTAGTTACCAAGTACCATTTTCACTGAAATCGTTCCTAAATCCTGGAAGTAGTATAAGTCCTGTCTGCAACTCTGACTGTATAATGGTTTTCTTACCATCTTTTACTTTAAATTTCCACTGTGAATAAGAAACAAAACAGACTCGCTATTTGATGCGATGAGTCTAATACCACGTAAGTGGGAAAAAACAACAACATAGCTATACCTCATCATATCCAAATAACCAGAGCCTTGGAGTTTGGTAATATTTGTCATAAGTGATGTAGAGGTCATAAGTTCTAGTCTGTAGAATAGCATCTTCCCCTCCAACATCAACTTTAGCTTTGTTAGCTTCTACAATCTGTCTTGTGTCAAGCGTTGCCTGGTTCAAGGTAAAAAGTACAACATTAGTATAGTTTTGTTTGGGTTCCCTCCTTTCCCATCCTAAGTAGCTAAATAAAGCTGTAAAACTGAAATTAATGTTCTTAAGTAATCATTAAAAAAAAACAGAGGCTTTGGGTTTTGTTTTGATCTTTAAATTAGGAGCATTAGTTTCTCTCCCACCAAGGGGTTTTTGGGTTTATTTTTTACTTTCGGTTTTATTTTTTTTAAAAAGGGTCCTATTTAAGGAAGCATGCAACTACATTGTCACACCTCCCCCCTCCCTTCTTTCACCAATAACTTCTGAACCCAACAAATAATTCCAATGAAATTCAGAAGAAAGAGGTCTCAGTTTATGAACGTTCATGAAGACCTTAACAGAGTACCACAAATAATGATGCCCTCTGTTTTCTCTCAGGACAGTCTGGTGCAACACTGTAATCTGTTGAACCTATAAGCCACCCATCTTCCACATGTAAGCCTCAAAAAGAACAAATGCATTTTCTACCTCTTGTAAATACAGCACTGTGAGTAAGCAGAGTAAAAAGGATCAGCAAAACAAGCAAAATTATTATGATCAAAATCTTTGAGGACCTAAGAGATAAGGTTACTGCAGTAGATTGGCAGGAGACAAATCCATAGGAAACCAGGCTCTGTAATCTCACTGCTCATAACAAGCTTGTTATGTCAGCCATTTCTTATCATTATTTTTACTTTGCTGGCGCTCATAGTGGTGATAAGCGTTGTAACAGACAAGATAGAGAACTGTTCACTCACATCATCTGTCTCCAATAGCCCACTTTCTTCATACTCTGAAAAGAAGACCCACAAAAGTCTGTGTTCAGCTTGTAGCTAGCCAGCATACTTCTCATTCATAAACAACTCCTTTAAAACAATCTACACATATCTAGATGCTTTATTCAGGTAGACTTTCCAAACCCCAAACCAGACTATACTTTTTTTAATACAAATTTGACCAAGACTCCAGTAAGTACATGATGACCAAGCCTTAAGTGGCTTTAAGTAGGCAGACTGAGTTTAAGTGTAGGTATGAAGCAGGAAGGAAACTGTGCTAAATCCCTAATTTATACTTGCTTGGATCTGTTCTGCTACTCTAATTTCCCAGTCACTAACATTCACACAGGTTTCAGCACACAAGTTACAGTAAACATGCATCAATAAGAACATATAAAGATGCTAAAGAGCATATGCCTACTGAAATTTCAGCACTCATTCTGTGAAAAGCATAATGTTTTCTTAGAGTGTATTGCTTTAGTTAAAGGCCTGATATAAAGCATTTCCCACCCAATTTAAGGAAATACCTTCCATGTCTGCAGCTTCTCCTTCATCTTCCTCATCATCATCTTCACAAGATGCTGAACATTCTGGTATTTTTATATTATCCTTTGGAAGTTGAAAACACTGCTGCATCAAAACAAACTAACAGCTCCAGCAAATTTAAGGTAGAAGTCCAATCAATACATACAGCAAACCAAAACAAAAAGAATTTCTGCAATATTTAGAAGGACTATACTGAACTCCAGTATCTACTTATTAACCAAACTTAGTTTCAAAGTCCTAGTAGGACATTAAATCTGCTAAAAAGGTCTCCTTTAACTTTGTAATCTGGAATGACTTAATCCTGAAATTATTTCATTTTACAGCCAACTGTATCACAGAATCTCTCACATCGGCCAGAACCCTTAAGGATGATTGGAGTCCAACTCCCTGCTCCTCACAGGGCTACCTAAAACTAAATCATACAACTAAGAGTGTCATTCAGTTCCATAATTGTGTTAAGAACAAAAGAGAGTCCTAAATGTCACCACATTTGGATATTGTTTAAGGAAGCACAGCCCAGTAGAAATTAATACGGCACAAGCCCTCAGCCAACTTTTGGGCATTGTGGGCCTATGCATAACATTTGAACCCAACAGACAAATCCAGTGGACTCCAGAAGGGGGAGGTCTCAATTCACAGGGGTTTCATGAAGATTTTAGAAGAATACTCCAAATTATGATTGCAATTAGAAGCTGTTGTAGTTGTAAGCATCAGGTGGGTAGCTTCCACATTAAAAAAAAACCCAAAAACCAATAAAACCACTAAGGAAGTTGTGAAGTACTTTGGCAAACAAAACATTAGCAGGAAAAGAATTGTCCTTTTGGATTGGACCAGTGGTCCAAGAAATGAAGCACTGTACAATAAGCAAGTTTTTCTACAGACAATATATTAGAAGTGAAATCCAATCCATAAGACACAACAGTTACGAATCAGATTAACATTCTGCATATATTATGTTTTGCAGAAATAGTGATCACCTTTAAGTATTCCTTAAAGTATTTCTTCCACCCTTACGTTACTTGTGAAAAAGCAGTACTTTTACTATGCTCTGCAGCCTCACGTGAAATACATGTATTTCACAGCTCATCATATCAACAGCATTTTCAGCTGTTTATGATTGTGTGGTAGCTTGCTGCAGCTCATTCTATTTCCTCCTAATCTTTACAATCCAAAGCTACATGCTTGGATGGTTTAACAAACTCTCATACCACACAGATACAATTTAAAAGCATTTTGTGTCTCTGGGACTTTCTCCACATTTGTTAAACATGTTAGCGAACACATTTCCATTTCAAGTACTTCCAACTGTTACCAGTTTCCTGAGGTCTGAAGTTTCAGATTTGGCTCCTGCTGCAGAGTGACTTTTTGGAAACATGTACAGAAAACTGATGACTTTTTAAGACATATAAATTTAAATAGCTTTAATACTTCATAATCTTTAGCTACTGCAAGTAGAGTTTTAACTCACTTGACACTGTTTAACAGGCTTGTTACCTCAAATTTAGAAGAAATACTTTACATCCCTACATTATTTTTCCATATAAATGATTTCTTTACACTGCACCTGCAAACATTAGTTTCTTGAGATGCCAAGACGCGGTATCACTGTAAACAGAATTTCATTTTCAGTTTGTAGAGGCCTGCCACATGAGCATGCTGGCTAAAGACATTCCAAGAAGTCTTTGTGCCTCAGTAAACACAGTAATAAGGAGATGCACATGCTCAAACTAATATCATGGGCTCTGAAGGTCAGTGTGTATCTGCAACATACCCAGTGACAAAGCATATTTTAATCTTTCACAAGCAGTACTATGTTACTGCAGGTAAGACTTCTACCACTTTTAGGTCCTATAACAAAGCAAGAAGAAAACTTAGAAATAAGTACCTTACTGTCTAGTGTGATCTCCTTAACTGCTTCTGTTGCACCCACTATGCCTGTTAATCGAACAAGAAGTCTGCGTTAAAAATTGCTGGTTTCTTTGTTATTAAATAGTATAGAAAGAGGTTGCAAAGACTTCAGAAAGCAGCGTATGATCTTTCCAAGTTATATCTCACAACAATTTTGATTTCTGAAAGGCTTTTTATTTGGTATTGGTAGCATGCTTGGTGCTGGACATCCATAAACAAACCATATCAGTAACAGAGCACAACAGCACAGCTCTTGCACATCACAATGTTACGGTTTGAGAAAATCCATAACAATTTATTGTCATGCAGACAATTATCCTATCACCCGATGACCCCTCCCCACCCAGGAAAGGGGAATCTGGGAACGAAAAGAAACACAAGGGTTGAAATGTAAATAGATTTAATAGAGTAAGATTAAATAACTAACAATAATACAAAAGAACCAGGATTAATCCTAACACTGATAAGAGATTTACAACAATTATACTCAGCCAATTATATCAGGGGGAAGTTGTGCACTCCCAACAGGGACAGCAAATGTTGGACACTGAGAGTGCAACGGCTTCGGGAGGAAAGGAAGGTCTCAGGGGTCCGGCACCGGGGCAAGGAGCTCTCTGGATCACAGCCATCAAGGGAGAGCCAGCTACGCAGCAAACTTTTCCAATTTATATTGAATGTGACGTTCATGGTATGAAATAATCCTGTCGGCCAGCTTGGGTCAAATGCCCAGGCCTTGCTCCTCCTCATCCCTGCACCTGGCAAGGCTCGAAACCACTGAGACCTTGAATCTCGCAAAGACTGGCTGGCCATAAAGCAAATATTTTCATGAATTCAGACACTAGAGTCTTTTAAAAGTGCAATTTTCCCATCATCAGAAGATAAGTTAGTCCCGGGCCTCTCAACAGAGGACACACACAAAATTTCGTTGATGAGACACTGCAAAGTAATTCTTTTAAAACTTTTATTTTAAGGAATTATTGTATAAGAGCGAGTTCAGAATAGGCATGTGACAGTAACAAAACTCAGCTTCACAAGCAAGGCATGCCATTTATGAATATTTCTAAGCATCTTGAAAGCAAGGTGTTCATGCCAAATCATAATGTAATAGTTAGCTGAGAGGAAGTGGGGGTAGAAAACACAGAAGTATCAGCTCTTAATTTTCTCCCCATTAGCTTTCTACTGTAGCTCTTATCCAGTACTCTTCGGGGTTACATGACAAGATTCTGCTTTGACACAATACACTTATCTAATTAACTCCTCAGCTGAAAATAAGATACATCATTATGGAGAATGAACCTGAAATCAAGTAACTACTCATCAGAAATAACTGTTTAAAGAAAAAGAATGCCAGATGAATGCTGCTTGGAAACAACACATTGCTAGTGGCAGTGTGATCATTTACATACGTTTTATCCTACCAGAAAAAATGAAGTTATAAAGGACATCTATCCAGCTGAGTGGAAACAGATTTTTTTTAATTTTTTTTTTTTTAATCTCTTTTGACAGTGTTTAGAGATCTGGCTGAGTCTAGCCAGAGTCTAACAGCTGTGCAGCCACAGCATGGTGCCCAAACCAGTCAAATCTAAAAAGGAAAACTTGGCAGAGGAATCTGTCCACAGGAGGGATGGAGGATGCATCCTTAATTCAAGGATATGACAAAGTTATGTCAAATGATTTCTTTGGTGTGGTTCAACTATGAACCGTGGTACATCTAAAAATTGCCAGTATGAAAAAGTACATCTACAGAAACAAAAGGAATCTTCTCCTACACTTTTTCTCCCCCGCCTGGCTGAACTATTTACTGAATTTCTTCCACGCTGCAGCAAAAAATTTACACCAAAAAAACCCCCTAAACACTGAGTGGAGTACCTTCTGTGTTTGGAAATGGTGGAAAAAACCTCATTGAAAGATAGAATTTTATTAACTCATGATAGAACATGAAGAAACAGACTAAAATTAATCAAGTTGCCAATTCTTAGAAAAGAACAAAAGGATTTACAAGAGGCTATGCTAGAAAAGCTAATGAGATAGTTTCATGTAAACAGTAATTTTAAGCTTGTGTTTATAAAGAACTCTAACCTAAGGACTTAGTGTAAAAAAGGATCATCTGTATTTAACAATATTTTCTTTCTTTTCAGTGCTCCCCTCCCTCACAGTGACCCCAGATGCTAAGATAATATCTATTTTCCAATTATTCCCCCTTTTAGCTGAATCCAACAATACAACAGAATGGGAAACACTGAAATGATTAAATCAGATGAGGTCATAATTACGACAAAGATCTCAATGCTCCACACAAAACCTTGCTAAAAAGGAAATCTGCATATTCTTCAAACAAATAATTTAAACAAGCATTCTATTCACAAGATCTCCTTCCTAAGGAATGAGCCACTACAGAGCTCATTTTAAAAAATAACTTCCTAGATCTTTAATAAAAGAATATGTAAACAATTTATTGTCAACACCTCTAAAAAGTAGCCTGTTTCAGGCACATACAGCCCTACAGTTAAACACCTGAGCAGTGACATACCAATAAAGTGGGTAGCTGGCAATGTAACTTATTTCTTCCAGATTACATGCTAGTACACAGCCATCTATATGTGAGAAAGATATTACTTTCCAAGAGTGGAAACTGAAAACCTTTCAGATTACCAAACACAAAGTGTGAAGCAAAACTTTGAATACCTGCATTGTGAAAAGTGTCTACCCATCCCCCATCACCATCATCTTCTTCTATAATTGCTTCTTGCTCATCTGAGTACTCCATCTGCTTACACCTTTTGTAGCACGGCACTGCAAAATATTGCAAATCAAAATGAATGCAGTCATTCCTGTACAAAACCAAAGTTGTGCAAGAAATTTTCCTAAGAAGCCTTCCAAATCAGCAATATATTAGGTTAGAATTAACTTGTTGTCTAGAATGACTTCAGTCATATGCATTACAGAGCCATTCAAGTACAGTGTTAACAAAGTTTTCAGAAAACAAAGAAAGAATGTGGATCTGATTAAGGCAAAACAGATATTTTCCAACATCATAAACAAGGACTATGTAAAAAATGTTACTTTTCTACCATTCTGCAGGAAAGAAAAAAAAAATAAAATTGCTGCGTGAAATGCAGTATTTATTTTCAGAAAGAGAGAAAAGCAACATGAAAGTCACGGTGAAGAGAACTCCCTCAAAGTCTTCCAAAATGAGATCTGTAGGATGGTTCCCAGCCCCACCCACAGCCCACAACTTTTACTCAGGTGGTAGGCCAATGTGTTACCATTAGCAGGAAACATTATTTTAAGATGTGATCTAGAGGGATCAGAGCAATGAGGGACCCCGAAAGTTGGGTGGAAAGACAAACAAAGTGGATCAGCCATCCAGCATCAGGACCATCTCAGGAAAGTCTGTCAAACACCCCTGTAAGCACTTTCACACGATGGTGTGCTGACAAGACTCCAAAAGCCAGCAAGTGAAATCCAAGTATAAAACACAACCCATTCAAGGTAAAAATCTCAAGCTGCTCTTAGTACTGAAGGTTTGTCTAATGGCATTATTTTTGACACATTTTGATACAAGATTTTTTTGAGAAAATTATTTCCCCGTGATTGTACCAAGGTGTTAGCTTTCTTATCTATTAAAAAGGTAGTCCCCACAAGTATTATATATACAACTGTAAAGTTGATCAAAATTTTACTTAAAATTGTGTTTTATATTATTGTTATTGACAGGGATAGTGACACAAATTATGTATCTGAATTGGAAGTATCAGTGCCACTGTAAAAGAAATTTTGGGAACACTTCAATAGCCCCAGATTTCCAAAAAAAAGAGAAAAATAAACTTCATTTCTACTTCATGAAGGCAAGCTGTATTACTAGTATAAAGCCCTGGTCTAAGGAAGAAAATTTAATATTGCAAAGCCAAAGGAACCAAAGTGCAAGATATATGCTTCTCTTGTCAATACAGAAAATCAGTACAGCTGACAGCACAGTCCATCATGCTATCAATACTAAGAAACCTATATTTAAAATTCAGCCTTACCATTTTTAGTTACCAAAAACTGTTTGTCTGTTGGCAGATAAGCCTTGACTTTTAGCTCTTCTCCCGAAGCCCTGTAAAATGAAGTGCATCATTAAAGGTTCAGAATTTGATGATCTGCAAACAAAAGAACCCTTCTATTTTCACTGTATATCAGGAACATTTTATATACTCCTCTGGACCTGTTCTCAGAACCTGCTTTGACTTTACTCTTCCCTATACAAAGACTGTAATACAGGTATGGTGACAAAAAGGTTGGCCACACCCAAAGACAGGTTGACAGAACAATATAGTCTATCTGGCATTTTCTACGATCAGCAACAGTGTAGTCCCAGATGTCTGAAGCAGCTTCCGAAAAAGCAAGAAATAAACCTCTAGAAGTATAAAACTTGCCCATTGTCACCAGAGTTCTAGTAATCTGTGCCACGCTCACATTACTCAAGCATTTGCTTTCACATTCAGTGGTTTTTGATTTGAAAGACGAGTAACATTTTGAATAGCATATTCCAAACTGCTAGCATATTAAGTCAGCCACAACATCATGTTTTCTCTAAAGGAGACAATTAAAGAGCAAGAAACAATGATTCAAGCATAACAGTTCCTCCTTCATCTCTTTACAGCCCAGTAGAGCCAAGAACCTTGATGATCAACTGTACAGACAATGCCCATCTAGGCACAAACTGATTAGTTTTATAATGCAAGACACCAGTAAAACATGAGCAAGGACCTGAGTTGCAACTTTACTGTATGTGTAAGATACGGGAGTTCCAAGGGCAAGCACTGCATGAACTCCTCTGACATGGGCCAACTTAAACAAATTTAATTAATAAATGCTTGTCTAAAACATACCAATTACAATTCCATTTGTACATGGTCTTTCTCAATCACCAAGATGAGCTTAGGGAGATATGCTGCTCTGCAGCTAAGCATTGGAAGCACTCACAGTATGTACCAGCTTATTTCCTCTAAAGGCTTAGGAAAACAAAAACATATCCCCAAACAAATCCTCATCTCAACCACTGCTACACAGAATAAATAAACCCTGTCTGACTTAAAGATAGCTTCATCACAAAACCAGCAAAGTTCTACCGCAAGAGTCCATGTGCTATTCTGAAATGAGACAACTGCACAGTTGTATCCAACAGAAATTAATGCTAAAGCATAGGTAGGGATGCCAGCTTTCTAAAATTCTTTTGCTTTTACTTACCATTGCCAAGTAGGACAGTGGTGAACTAAGTGATCTCCAGCTGCAATAAACTGTTAAGGCAGGAAAAAAAAAAAAAGTATTATTAAATATGGCATATGGAAAAAAAAATCTTTTTTTCTCAATATAATCTTCCAGTTGCACATTCCTTTAATAGATGAACTGTGTAAAAAGTAATTGTTTATATCAGTTTGATGATTCTTTTAACTCCATTTCCTAGCTAACCATGAAAATACAAAGATTAATTCCACTTCACATGAAGGAAATGCAAACTAAGCACATTAGCAAATTCAGAAAAAGCTGTGGTATTACACAGTAATCTTCTAACAAGGGAAAAAGTTTCCAGACCAAGTAACATTGTTTACTTTGTTATGAAGAATCTGTTTTTATTTGCCACTCTTCAAAGTTTCACAAAGACAATACTTAACGTAAAAAAACCAACCCATCTGATTCCTCTTTTGGTGTTCAAAACAATTTTGCAGCAAGAAGAAAAGCGAGACTGACATCAATTAATTCAATCAGTGAGCAAACTGCAGCAGAGGAATAAACAGTATACATTTTAAGGAACGATCATCATTACCATAAGTCACCACTGATGTTAAATAAATGCAGATAACCAAGGACTTTGTACACTGAAAAACTTACGTATAACTTTGTAAAGGCTTTTATCTCAGATACTAAGAACAACTAGAGTGAAGGCTTTTAAAAGCTGTTTCTTCAGAACAAAGTCACATCACTATATCAAAGTTGTATTGGAAAACTCATGCTAGACTTGGGTACAAACTCAAAATTGACCCAACAAAGTCTAACCAACTGGACTTACTTTTTGTTCACATAAATTGTGGAAGCCAAGCCTGCACTGAAGAACAGTGATTTGTATAGTCTTTGCACTAGTTACGTTTGAAAACGAGGTGCATGTCTCCTGCTACAGCTGCTTTCTTGTCTTAAAATGCAAAACTACATACTTCCTAGCTGACCAGAAGCTGTTGTAGCATGACACCACAGGTTTGCAGCATGTCAGCCATTTTCTCATCATGTCATCCAAAGCGAGGTATATCAGCACAGTGGAAAACACCAGAACATGCACTGCATATGGATTAACAGCTTTAATCTCTGCAGAAGTACCTTCTTTCCAACAAAGGTCTTTAGCAGAAGTGAAATCCTCACTTCAAAGAAAACAGCAATCCTTCCCAATACACCCACAAATTTTAAAACTCATCAGCCTTTACATAATAATAACACATGAAACTCTATAATTATATAAAATTCTCTGTTTAAGGAACCAGAGCACTGTTTATGGCACCAATATTAAAATATATTATTAAAGATGAAAAAAATTTAAAGTGTTATTTGCAGGTCTAACAGATGCAAAACTCCAAAACAATACCTGAATTTTAATTTGCATTTTCTTCAGTTTGGGCAGCAAAACTGTCTGGCTACTTTCACTTTCTATTTCTCAAGCCATAATGCTATCTCCTACTTGAATCAATATTGCAAAAGCGGCAAGAGGTTAATTTTAGGATAACATCTTATTTCTACTCATGTAAAGAGTTTTTTTAAAGATTAAAACAGTGGGTTATCCTTCTGAGGTATTAACTACTGAAACCTCATGACAGGCAAGGATCTGTTGCAATTAAAGTATGCAGATGCATGAAATAGGGGAGTAGGTGTTGAGTTTAATGAGTCATCTTTAGCCTTATCACCAACTGATCTATCTTCAGAGGCAAGCCACAGAAACCCCACAAAGTTTATAAAACAGTCAGTGTCTTAAACTAAAACACAGCTGAATTGAGATTCACTACCCAAGAAATCCAAACTCATTCAAAGATCACATCCCAACATCATTGATTACTTTCAGTTAGTTGTTAGCAGCCATTACGAATGAAAGACCAAAATCACCGTGGGAAAGACTGTCAAAGTGACAATCAGCAGAGCCATGCTCCAGTCTCATCTTAATTTTTTGTTAAATTTATTTTGTTGTATAATTATTTCCCTTGACTACTCCTTTGAAGGATCTTGTTTATTCATCCTGTCAGCATCTAACTTTATACAGAGAATACATACTATTTGCATTCTTACCGCTGCTTAAATGCTGCTGTTTAATGTAATACAGTGCAGCTCTTGCTATGTTCCAAAGAAGAACCCTTCCTTTCAGCGAAGTTTTCTCCCATAAACCAAGAGATTAAGCATCAGAAGAACATTTGTGTAGACTTTCTCTATCATATTTGTTTTATGTATAATATAGCTTATAAATACCTCATTATATACGTAATATATAAACATGTATATACAAACACATATATGAATAGTTATCAGAACTGCAGAACATCATGTTGTTTAGCCTGTTTCTCTGGGCAGTACTCTTCTTCATAGAAAAGCATGATTGCTTGCTTGCCATGTGATATAGCAGAAAAGTGCCAGGCTACCAACGTTACGAAAAATACTTGTGTCCACATTATCCACCTGCATCAGCCATCATTTGTTCCATCTCATCTTCACATTTGTGCATTCGGTCTCATTTCTCTTTCATTCTACCTATTAGTCTTAACATAGTTTTCTTACACCTTTGTAAAGACCATGTATTTTCAGAGCAGTAGCACTTCAATATGAGAAAATGCAGAACGTGGAAGTCAAAAATAGCACTGCACAGTGTTTTTACTATTCTAGAAAAAATCCTTTTTGTTTCTCTTTACAGCAGACTCCTTTAAAAAATACAACTGCTTGGCAGCAATCCAAAATACAACCAGCCTGAAGTAGCCTATAGAGAAGAGGAGGGAAAAAAAATAATTGGATATTTGGTATGGACAAGCACACGCAATGACTTAGCCAGAGTCTTGGAAGGAACTAAAGTGAGGTAAGTAAAGACTGTTTCCAAGATACAAGTTCCCCTTTGAGATGCTTACAGGAAAGACCTTTGAAATCAACATATTCCCGATTTAGTCCTGAATTCCCATGACAAACGGAGCAGTTGATTCGGCACAAGCTTCCTTACAAGCTTTTCACAATATAATACAGGAAAACACCATCCCACATTCAGATGTCAAGTATCATCTCAAGAGGAATTCTGTTTTTTACTTCATCGTTAGAGTAAAAAGGTAATTTTGAACTTCTACTTCATGGAAACTGTTTCAAGTAGCACTAATTAGTAGGCAAGGATATGAACTGTTTGAGACTAAAATGGTCATTTTGAGTAAAATTTATTATTATTTCCAAAACATCTCAAGTTTCTACATACTTACTTCTTCAGGTGTAATTACTCCAGTTTCTTTAAACTTGGACTCCTGCAATAAAGAAAGTTTAGAAATTTTGATAACTGCTGACAAATCAAAGTATCCCAGTTTACTGGTAAGACAAACATCTGCACATCCGCTCTGCTTTTGTCTTAGAACTAACTCTGTCCACAGAGATTTGTGTATCAGCTTGGAGGCAACCTGTGCCAGGACTGATAGGCAGCTTACTTCCACATCCTATAATGCAAAGTTCAACAAAATTACTTGCCGCAGAATCTGGGGTATTATGAAAATAGATCACATATACAATTTTTTATTTTTTTTTTCTACAGCCAATTGTATCAATAAGAAAGAAATGATACTGTCAAATGTAATATTGACTACCAGGTAAGAGAGAGAAAACCAGGTGGAATCAGTGATTCTCACACTCTGGACTTTGGGACTGTTCTAGGAGCTGAACAGCACTGCAACCTTTCAATACAAGGCTTTGCAGTTAAGACAGGTCATGAAATGAATGATCAAACCAATTTTTCTCTGTGATAGGTTTATGGATGAACGAATAAATGGCAAGCAGAAACATGACTTAGTCTGCATAGAGAAATCAAATACTTTTGCATTAAAGATTATATTTATGAAGTTTAAGGATACATTTTTTAGCATATTCAAATCTAGAGTAAGCATATTTTGCTTCAGACTTCTGTTTCTGGTTGGTTTTTTTTTTTTTTTTCTTTTCTTAGAAAACTCTCAAGCACCAAGGAAACCTGCTGGAGAATTATCTAAGAATTGCTTTTGAAAGAGAGTAAGATTTCAACCATAGCATAACTCACTTTTCAAGTTTTTGCATCATCAATTACCAAATAACTTCTTGTCCTATAGAACTAATGACTTTTTTCTATCAAGATTAAAAGTAGCAACTGAAAAACATCTTCCTTTTGGCTACAACTTCACCTTATTTGATCATTAGGAACTCAATAAAGAAAACCAGCCACTGCTTAACTTAGTTATTCTCAATGCTTCACCCTGGCACATGCTATCACCTGTGGTATGTAAAAGGAAACGAGCACATCTGTCTCATAAAATACTGATTACTTCCTTTCTCCCTCATTTCTAAACAGAGGACATTAAAGAACAAGATTAAGATAAGCAAAGCAGCACTTGTATAAACACCATAACATCACTATATGCTAGTTAACAGAAATCAAAGAAACTAAAAAATTCTAATTTAGCAATTTGGATTACTGTAAAACTGAGAATTCTCAGTAACACATTATGCAACACCACAGCGGAGATAACTTAGTGGTTTAACCTCAAAATGAACTATAAGCAGTAGGCAACATGTACAAACTTGTGTTCCTGGAATTACACAAGGAAAATATGTAAAATATCCATCCTCCATTCCCTGAGGGTAAATAGTTCAATTTTTGACCTCTGTACATTCTGTAGTCAGTAAGCTAGTGAGAAACACAGGTCTATTTTCTTTCCAAATTTAGTAAGTCAGAGTATTTATTTCAACCTCTTTCAAAGGGAACATACACACATTATCACCATCTCCCCTTTGTGGGAGGTTCTACTTCTGCCTCCTCCCAATCATACATCTGGGCACAAGAATTGCTCCACTATTACAGCAGTTGTGCAACAGCAATTTTATTATGGTAAACAAATCACTTCACCTTTCCACACCACAACTTCACTGCAGCCCAAATACATCATACTGGGGGAAATTCCAAAGGTCCACTATCCAGGCAAGAATACACTATAGAGCAGAGGGACAAATTCAATTAACAACTGAGTATTACTGTCTTCTGTGCAAAGACCGAAGCTGCAGAGTACAAGGCATACAGAAGGTCACACCGTAAAACCACAGGCAGAGGTTGCTGCCATAAATAATTGCAATAGAAGTATCTTTTCAAAAATATAGACAAATAAAAATCAGTAGTGAAAGAACTGATGAGAAGTTAGGCGTTCACAAAGTTGGGTTTTACACATAAAATTATTTGTTAGTAGGAGGCAAAAAATGGGATGTAGTCTAACAACTGCAGAAACACAATTTGGTTCTACCTAAATAAGCAACAGCAGGAGTTGTAACAGATGCGCTGCCCACCTTTACAAGCAGACTGTTACAATTCACTCCCAAGAACCAAACAGCCCATTTTGACTATCCGCAGCTACTTTAGCGTACAGAGCCTTGCATACATATAGTAGTGCTGATATAGAAATAAGCTACTCTACATAACACTGTACCTGCCAGCATAATGAGGATGTGACTGGGGGGGGGTTATATCAGCTGAATAAGTTGCACTCTTATCCAAAATAACCATTGCAAAGCATTCCTGAAACCAGGTTTAAACCTATCAGCACACGAACACCTTTAGATTTCCCTTCCTGGTCACACAACCGATTAAAGTTTAGCCACTTTAATAGAAGTTAACACACAAGTTATTCCTCAAGCAGTAGCAACACTCGGCCTTCGAAGGCGTGCACCTCCCAGGCAAGCACTCTCATCCCCAATGAGACCTGAGCTTCAGCGCGGCTTCTGTCCATCCCGTTTGGGGATCATGAAGCCTGCCTGAATAAAACACCTTTAGAAGCACACAGATTGTTTTAACACGCCCCAGTGCAGGATGAGGGCCGAGGGCTTTGCCGCTGCAAGGCTGCCCCAGCACCACCTCCCTCCTAGGGAACACCGCGCCCTCGGATACCCTCCACCCGTTGCGTAAACCCGCGGCCGCAGCGACAGAGCTCCCCGGGCCACGACGGCGAGAGAAGCCACGGTCGCTGCGCGGCTTCCGGCGAGGCGGAGCGACTCCAGAGGCGACCGGTCAGGCCCCCCTCACA
>VXBW01006834.1:436436-452009 GCA_013400375.1 Thinocorus orbignyianus
AAGCACCGGCCGCTGCCGCCGCCTCAAACCTCGGCTCGCCCCCTTAGCGCGGCGGCGCTCCTGGTCGCAGCCGCACCCGCACCGTCCGCCTGGGGTCAGCGACGTGGCAGGCGGCGGGCTGGCGAAGCCGGGCGGGTGCGTTCCTTCAGCGCTCGGCGGCGGTTACCGGCTGCGCGCTCGCCACCGGGCCCCACGGAGCCGGTTGTCGGGGCCCGGCTTGGAGCCGGGGCCCTGAGCCTGTTGAGGGGGGTGCCGGGTGGCGTGGTGTAGCCGGTTGCCGCTGAGGCGGGATGGCGAGAGCCGCCGCGGCCGTTAAGTAGTGCCCTGGCCGTTAACGGGCGTCCTGCCTGCAGCCGGCCCGAGGGGCTCCCCTCCTCCCCAGCTCCCTTCGGTGCAGGGGCCGTCTGTTAGCCGTTTTTTCAGGCCCGGGGGCACGTTAACGGGTTGGCCGAGTAACGGCGGTGTGGGAGGCGGAGAAGAGCGGCGGAGCTCAGGCTGTGCCTCCAGCGGTGCCTGTTCCTCCCGCGCCTCCCGGTGCTGAGCCAGCGCCGGGTTCTGTCCCTGCGGTCTTGCTTTCGCTCCACCGCTGTGAAATTTTTCATTACTGGAATTAAGAACGCTTTTAAAAAAAAAATTAAGAAAAATAAGCGTGTAATTTATTTAATGCGTTTATCTAATCGGTATTCCACAGATGTGCTCTTCTGACAAACTGGCTTCTTTGTGCCACCTTCTGTATGTACTTTGTCTATACCCTTTTGCCCGTTCTCCTTCTCTCTCCTTCTCTCTTAATATATTTTTCTAATAAAAAAGATAATTGTAGAATGAGATCATGGCTTGTGATGTAAGTACTTAGTATAAACTAACACAAAGCAGTAAAATGTACACATATCACCTTGCTTAACCAGTTTCTGGAAGTACCATTTATAGCGTATTTTCGTTTTGTCATCCAAAGGGCATTGACAGCAAGACAGCAAAATGAAGACCAAGTGCTGTAGCCGTTTTGTGTTTTGCTCCAAGTCAACCATCTATACCTTTCTGCTCGGAGGAGTGTTCATTGCCTTGGGCTCCAGTCGAATCCTCCTGATGAAGTATTCTGCCAATGAAGGTGCTGTTGGGCGATAAACACAATTACCTTTGAATAAGACAGACTTGATGTATGGAATAAAACTATACCAAATAGCTTAGTTGTCTACCTGCAGAGTTCTTGCCAAAAACATTTTTTTATATAAACAGTGATAAGCAGTTCTGTACAGGAAAATATCTGTGTAGTCGTTGGCCTAACATGAAGTGATAACTTGGGTTGTAAGGTGTATGATCCACGTGGAGATTCACCCTCAAAAGATGAGGTGGTGAATTATTTTATAGCTGATTTTCAAAGACTAAATTGTTGTGTAGACACTATTGATGGTATGTATCTTGACTGAAATATTTATCTTGCAACAGGCTTAGGAGAAAAGTGGTATCACAGTGGATGTGCTATAACGGGCTAGTATTACTATTTCTCCTTTTGCCAAGTATCAGCAAAATATGCTAACAAAGAAAAGATAGAGACCTAAAAGAAGGGGGTTGTGTCATTCTGCCTTTTTTTTTGGGGGGGGGGGCAATAGCATACTGTTGTTTGGAGGAAAACATTCCCATTTTAATTTTTTTAAAAATGGTGATGTTCTTAGGTTCTTCCAAAATGTTCTACTGTAAACTGGGACCAAATGAGGAAAGATTTTATCCTAGAAGGGAGACCGTTCAGGAAGCTATATATCATGAAAATTGAAATATTTATAATGAAAGTCTTGATACAGCCTTTTGCATTCATGAAAAGTGGCTAAAATTCTGACTGGATGTGTTAAAATAGTTTCTTGCTCTAATTATGAAAGCAGGAGACGGAATCTGATTGTGTATTCTCTATGATTTCCTGAATCCCACAGATAATAAATATGATTACCTTCCTACAACAGTGAACATATGTTCTGAAGTTGTAAAACTGGTCCTGTGTGTGGTATTGGCAATATGGGTTAAGAAAAAAGGTAAGTACCTATATTTAAAATAACTAAAATGTATTAACTTTCTAAAATTTGCTGTACTTCAAATCCCCCTTTTTTGTTCATAGATTCAACTGTGGTTGTATGGAGTAGGTTCTGCTAGTAAGGTTCACTGGAATTGTCTTCCATGCAGAATTATAGCTAAACTTTACTTTTTTACCTCTACTTTGTGCTGTAAATTCAGGTGTTCTTGAATATGTGTCTAGTAGCTGAAATGGGGATAGTTACATTGAATTAGAAAGTGCAATGAACACACAGTCTAACATTTTCAGAATTTTAGCGCAGTATCATGCTAGGATAATAGGAATCACCCCGCCATGAAGTCATGATTGAGCAGAAGCTTATGAATTGCACTAACTCAAGGGCTGGCCTTTAGGTTTTGTTCTTCTGACTGCTATCATTTAAAGCACCACCTTCCTGAAGAGGCTTTCTGTGTGTAGTGGTATTTGACTCAGAAACAACATGCCAGTGTTATAATTCAAGGTAGCTTAGTTGTGAAGACAAATCTGGGGACTGCTGTTCAGAAGTGGTGTCAGGCTTCACTAGTGACTGATTTGGCATTGCAGGCTATTTTTCTTTTTTTCTTTCTTGGCTTTTCTGTTGACTATATTAAGAAGATGAGAGGTTAACTTCATAGGGTTTCAAATTGGTAGTGAACAGGCATTTAAATTGGAAGAGAGTGTCTGACACTGGAAACTCATGTTAGATTGAACTGCTGTTTTGGTCCACTCCTCCATGTAACAGTCATCAGGTTGCCAGAGCTATGAGATTTCGACCTCCATCATTTAGTTCAGACATACCTAAGACAGTTTATTTAGTCAATGTTTGCCTCCATTCGCTACTGCTGATTACATTTTTTCTGGTTTACTTCTTTCCCTCCCCCTCCTCCAAATATCTGAGCTTTGCTGAACTCAGTGTGTCAGTGGTTCAGAAGAGGATTAGATTAGTCCTAAATTGGTGCTATCCTAAAGCGTGTGTCCTGAATACATAAGTAAATGTCATTTTTTCTGCCTTGCCCTTTCTTTCTTCCTTCTTCCTGTATCTTCTGTTTTTACACAAATCATGTGCTCTGTGCTACGGATACCAACTTCTGGTATATTTTGTATTTCTGACATTACTGGCTGCCCTTTGTGTGCTATATGAACAGATTAACTGTCTGTGTAATCATTTCAGTCCCAGATTTGAAAATCATCAGAAAATCATACCCAGTAATGTCACTATTGCGTGGGGACTTTGGGGTGCTTTTTGGCTCTCAAAGAATGGTTGATAATTGAATTTTTGCTCCCAATGGACAAATAGTCTGATGGGGGTAATAGGTTCCTTGACATTTTCTCTGCTTAAGCAAGGAGGTGAATGCCTGTAGACGCAGGATTGCTGCTCTAGCTACGTGTTCTGCCCTGGATCTGTCTTTCATGTTGCCAGAGAGCTGTGGTACCTTATTTTTTTCAGTCCTGTGGTATTCCTGAAAACAGAACAGTGATACCTATTCTGTTATAATGGAAAGCAATTTTGATAATAAGACAGACGCCTTTCTTACTGATTTCTTTTCCTTTCAGAGGGTTGTTTGGATCATCCTTTTGAATGTCTTTCCTGGAAGAATTTTTGTAATTCCATGAAGTGGTCAATTCCTGCCTTTCTTTACTTTTTGGATAACCTGATTGTCTTCTATGTACTGTCCTACCTCCAGCCAGTAAGTATACATATATTGAATAAATTGTTTTCCAATATCTTGGTGGTAAGTAACTTGCCTTAGCAAGACAAGATTATCAGGTAAAAGAATTATTTGTTATCTGACCAGCCCAACCTCTCCATTCTCTTTCCCACTGATAAGTGTTGTGCATCTCTCAGTAAAGGAGGGTCTCTGTGTATTTTCTCCATTCAAAGTGATTTAGAAATAGGCTGAATTGCTTAAGTACTACACAGGTTTTAAGCTCCTTCCCTCCTTTGGTTTCTTCCGTTCTGTAATCCTCTTCCAGTGTATTTGCTGATCTCGCTAGTATTTGAGCCACATTTCTCTGTGCAGCTTCTACCATTCTATGTACACCAACATGGCTTCACCGAAGGCATGTCATGCCTGATGGATTTGTTGACCTTCTATGATAGGGTTCCAGCGTTGGTGCATAAGGGGAGAGCGGCAGATGTCATCTACTTGGACTTAGGCAAAGTGTTTACTCTGCCTTGGTGAGGCCCTATCTGGAGTACTGTGTCCGGTTCTGGGCTCCCCAATTCAAGAAGGACAGGGAAGTGCTGGAGAGGGCAAAGGGCTACAAAGATGATTTAGGGGACTAGAATGTCTCTCTTACGAGGAAATGCTTCTTAGTTCGGAGAAGAGAAGACTGGGGGCAGGGGGTGGGGATCTGATCAATGCCTGTAAGTACTTAAAGGGTGGATGTCAAGAGGATGGGGCCAGTCTTTTTTCAGTGGTGCCCAGTGACAGGACAACAAGTAATGGCCACAAACTCGAGCATAGGAAGCTCCATTTAAACATGAGGAGGAATTTCTATACTTTGAGGGTGGAAGAGCCCTGGAGCAGGCTGGCCAGGGAGATGGTGGAGTCTCTGTCTCTGGAGACATTCAAAACCTGCCTGGATATGTTCCTGTGCAGCCTGCTCTAGGTAGACCTGCTCTGGCAGGGGGGTTGGACTAGATGATCTCCCGAGGTCCCTTCCAACCTCATATCATTCTGTGATTCTGTGTTTGATGCTGTCCTGCGCAACATCTCAGTCTTTTAAGTTGGAGAGAAACAGATCTGACAAATGGACCACTTAGTGGATAAGGAACTGGCTGGATGGCCACACTCAAAGGCTTGCAGTTAATGGCTTGATTTCCAAGTGGTGACCAATGATGAGTGGCATTCCTCAGGTGTTGGTACTGGGACTGGTGCCGTTCAACATCTTTGTCAGTGACATGGATGGTGGGATTCAGCGCACCTTCAGCAAGTTTGTCGATGGCACCAAGCTGTGTGGTGCAGTTGACATGCTGGAGGGAAGGGATGCCATTCAGAGGGACCAGGACAGGCTTTAGGGGTGGGTCTGTGCAAACCTCATGAAGTTCAACCAGGCAAAGTACAAGGTCCTGCATGTGGGTTGCAGCAATCCCAAACACAAATACAGGCTGGATGGGGAAATGCATTGAGAGCAGTCCTGAGGAGAAGGACTTGAGGATGTTGGTGGATGAGAAGCTCAGTGTGAGCTGGCAATGTGTGCTTGCAGCCCAGAAGGCTGGCCATATCCTGGGCTGCATCAAAAGCAGCATAGCCAGCGGTTTGAGGGAGGCGATTCTTCCCCTCTACTCCACTTTGTTGCAGTACTCGTGGAGTGCTGCATCTGGTTCTCAAGTCCTCAGCACAAGAAGGACATGGACCTGTTGAAGTGGGTCCAGAGGAGGGCCTCAAAGATGATCAGAGGGATGAAACACCTCTTCTGTGAAGACAGGCTGAGAGAGTTCGGGTTGTTCAGCCTGGAGAAGGCTCGGGGGAGACCTTATAGCAGCCTCCCGGTACCTGAAGGGGGCCTACAGGAGAGATAGGGAATTACTCTTTATCAGGGAATGTAGTGATAGGATATGGGGTAGCAGTTTTAAACTGGAAAAGGGTAGATTTAGGTTAGATATTAGGAAGAAATTCTTTTCTGTGGGAGTGGTGAGGCACTAGAACGGGTTGCCCAGAGAAGCTGTGGATGCCCCATCCCTGGCAGTGTTCAAGGCCAGGCTGGATGGGGCTTTGAGCAACCTCTAGTGGGAGGTGTCCCTGCCCATGGCAGGGGGTTTGGAACTTGATGATCTTTAAGGTCCCTTCCAACTCTAACCATTCTATGAATGTGACTTCATACTTATTTTGTTTTCTCACTGACTCCAAAGAAAAGTGAGAAAAAGTAATCCCACGAAGGGAGTAAGTGTAATAGGAGCTGAGGAAGAAAACTTGTTTAACTTTAGTTTCTGCTTTTATTTATTAGTTATGTTTAAGCACAAAATTTGATTGATACTTTCTTCTAGCTACATTCAGCCCTTTGGATGAATCTACACATGCTGAGGAAATAGTGTACTTTCTGTGTTTTCTTTTATTTCATTGTTAAGATAATTATTGGTTAAGAATCTGTGTTTTAAGTTAGATGGAAACAGATGGTTAGTGCGTGCTGTGAAATACTGTGGCTGGCCTTGTTTGACATTAAAAATAAGTATGAACGTTTCTGTTCCTTCTCTTTCCCAATTTCTCTTTAAAATGTTGTCCTTCTAGGTGTACCTTTCTGTCAGGGACGGACCAGAGTCTAAATAGGACCTGTCTGAAAAAATCTAATTAAAATGGAGAATTGGGTATCTTAAAATAACATGCAAAAGTGTTGAGTTCCGTGGTTTCACGTGTGGGTTTTTTTTTTGTTTTGGTTTTTGTTTTGGTTTGGTTTTTACTTTAGGAAGGAAATTCAGTTATAATGTTTGCAGTAGCAAAGCTGCTTTTTTAGAAGGTTAGGTAAACACTATTGCTTTCTTAAGTAATTTAATTTGGCTCAGTTATTATAAAATGCACAGCTTTTTTATTTTACCCCCACACACACCTTGTCTCTCTCTGCTCAGAACATGTGCTCACAGATTCTTTAGAACTCCTAACTTCTTATACCTTTTAACTGAATATATTTTATGAGGGTTAGCTGAAATTGTTACATTATCATGGCAAACAAGTATTAAAAGAGATAACGAAATACCTGTAAGTTAGAATACCCTGACAGTGTACAAGGCTGTGAAAGGGAAAAGGTGGAGGCAAGATGCCTGAAAGAAGGCGGCCATACCTGACTGAACTTTGTTTCATGCGACTTTAAAAACTCAGTAGGTTTGGGACTAAGTTGTACCTGAGTGAGCAGTTGATTAGGGTATGGAGTTGCTTTGATGAGTTGTTTTTTTTGGGGGGGGTTGTTTTTGGTTTTTTCCTTGAAACTTTAGCTTTAACTGTGGATGCTCTTCAGTAGCTAACATTTCCTAGTGGTAAGATTTATATTTTTGTTGACATGTAAGTTAGTGGCATGGTGATCTTTGGTAATTTTTTTTCTTATTCCTTCTCATCTAGGACAGAGGCCCCTTGAAGCCTTAGAGAGCAAAGCATCTTGGAATTAATTCCTTGTAACTATTCCCCTATTATTTTCTTACTTTCATTTTTGAGCAACTTCCTCCTTTGTGCTGGCACAGCTGTTTTTGCAGCTGACTAGTCAGCCTGGCTGACATAAAACGAAACCTTTTTTTTTTTGTTAAGTAAGTTTTCATCTTGATTTGTTTCATCACATTTTTGTTTCAGTACAGCTTTCCCCACTACAGTGGAATTTACGATCTGTGGTTTGTTCAGTGCTTTGGGATGGGACCTGAATGACATTTTAGAGATGTGTTATTCTACTTGGGTAGAGAAGAAAGTTCAGCACCAGGATGATGCTTTTCACTCTGGCACCTTGCAGAAAGTTGGTGGGCTTTTGATGTCCATGCTGCGTCTCGAGTATAACTTTGCTCCTCCTCTTCTCTTTCTAGGCAATGGCTGTACTCTTCTCAAATTTTGTCATTATAACAACAGCTCTTCTCTTCAGGATAGTGCTAAAGTAAGTAATATTTAATATAGTAAATGAATTTTTATATCTTCCTAGACTTGGTGAAGAAGTTAAGCTACATTCTTTCTCTTTGTCTGATGGGAACAGTAAATCTCTTTTCTTGTGGCTATACCAACTCAAAGAGATGGCTTTGTTTTCCACATTTGAAGGTATAGGAGGCTCATTAGGAGTCTATGCATCTCTACACATTTGCTCAACTCTAACAGGAAACAACTGAAATTGTGGTTATATTGGTATATATATTGAGTATTTTAATTTGTAGATTACATCTCTTACTTTGTGATTAGCGGTACTTCTTTCCAGTCTGTTGTAATTCTTAATTGAATGTAAATGTAATTTAACAAGAGGTTATGAGGTATGTAAGAGTGAAAGACAGAGGCGTGTTCAGTAACATTGTACCAGCCCTGATGTGTTTCTGGTCAACTGTGCAGTACGTTTTAAAAAGTAATTATATTCTTCATTACTCGTGTGACAAAAGCCAGACTCTCTGTCGTGTGTGTTCTGCTCCACTTGGTTTGTGCTCTTTGTGGTGTGATTTAGATTCACAGAAGATAGACAGGGAAACAGATAGTAACTTCACACTCTTCTCAAAAAGTGACTTGTGTTGAACGGGGAGCAAAGACCCTTTTCTGCAGGTGTTAATATACCAAAAGAGTGTCTGATAGTCTGACTGGAAATGCTTTTTCTCAGTTGCTTAGTTTTATGTCTCTTGTAAAGTCACAATTTACCTAATCTTCCAAATTTCTGATTTTCCACAAGATAAAAAGCCTTTACTGGAGTGGAAAAAAAAATAGTATAAATAGTTCTAGCAGTCATATAAATTATAAATGTATAAATAGATTCATATGATTTACCATTGTAAAATACTAGAAAAGGGCACAAAATCATGGGGGAAAAGTGAAATCTAGTAAAAGTTTACCGAAGAGGGTAGTTACTTGAATGTGATTGCTTTTTATCCATCAGACCTCTGTTTCCATGGAGACAACAGTTGCTTTTAAGTTGACAGTCAGTGTCTAGAACTAACATGATCTTGAAAGACTTCCCTTAAATTATATTTACAGAATATTCAATTTTGTATTTCTGTGATTGGCTGGGCCCCCCATGCTGCATTTTGGCATTTTACTGCCGATACTGAAAAACCAGTATTTTTCTTTGTGCCTGTCTCTGTCTTCTTATCTGTTGCGTAATGTGTTTTATAGAGCTTGTTCTCCTGTCATTTAATTTGTACCACTGTGTTTCTAAAGTTGGTGGCTTTTTTTGTTTACTCTTAGGCGAAAACTCTCTTGGGTACAATGGGCATCTCTGGTGATTTTATTCCTGTCCATCGTTGCCCTGACTCTGGGAACTGGAGGCCATCAGCAAAGCTTGGCTGTACATGGATTCCATCACAATATGTTTTTCAGTCCATCTAACCACTGCCTTCTCTATGCTGGACTTGAGGAAGCATGTCTGGAAAAGGGCAACTGCATAGCAGCAAGTTTCCTTCCCAGCTTCCAGTGGAATGTCACCAGTACCATGGCAGGAGCGCTGAAACCTCTCCGCCTCAGCCTGGGCCATCTGCTTATTCTAGTTCAGTGTTTTATTTCTGCCCTGGCTAACATCTATAATGAAAAGATCTTGAAAGAAGATGGGGATCAACTTGCTGAAAGCATCTTCATGCAGAACAGCAAACTCTATGCATTTGGAGTGTTGTTCAATGGGCTTATGCTCGGGCTGCAGACTAAGGACCGGAGGCAGATAGGGAACTGTGGCTTCTTTTATGGGCACAACGTCTTCTCGGTGGCTCTCATATTTGTCACAGCTTTCCTGGGGCTGTCTGTAGCCTTCATCTTGAAATTCCGAGACAATATGTTCCATGTTATGACTGCTCAGATCACCACTGTCATCATCACCACTGTCTCTTTTGTCATCTTTGACTTCAGGCCTTCTCTAGAGTTCTTTTTGGAAGCTCCTGTAGTGCTTCTCTCCATATTCATCTATAATGCCAGTAAACCAAGAGGCCTGGAATATGTCATTCTGCGGGAAAGGGGCAAACTCGTCAAAGGAGATGCATGGGAGAGGTCAAGTGGGGTAAGGCTTTTTAGTACTTGTTGCCTCTGATTTATCTTATTTCACCCCCATTTATGCTATGGAATGTTGGAAAGATTTATTTTGCATGTGACTGGACGCATCCCTCAACTCAAACACCAAAAGTCTTTGATATTTCTTAAAATCTTTGAAAATAATTATTGCTTTGCATATTCCACTTTTTCAGTTCGTGAAGCCTAGTTAAGCATTGTTTTCCTGCTGTGACTAGACAGTCCTGTGAGCAACTTCAGCTTTGTGCAAGTGCTCTCTTGAAACCTTTATAACCAAAATATTTTACTGGCGCTGGGCATCCAAAAGTTGGAGTTGATGCCTGGGAAATAATTGTACTTAAGTAGAGCTGATAAATCTGTGTAGCTGAGCCTATGTCATGAAGAGGTTAGTATATTTGATGTTAAGAATATTTCTGCTTAGCAGTCAAAGACATTACAAAAAGGTAATGTTTAAATACAGAGTTTTACTAAGTTTTTTTTTCTTCTTACGAAACATTTCCTTCAGGCCCGTTAATGTTTTATGTCCTAATTTGAATACTTAACTAGAACAGATGTCATTCAACTGAGCTGAGCAGTCAGGTTAATGTCCTGTATACTTGTAGTCTTCGTGTACAGATTTGCTCTGTAGTACACGTTACAACCAGCAGAGTGTGCTGTCTCTGTTTAATTCTAAGAAACATTAAACTTCGAAAAGGTATTTTCCTGGAATTCCACATGGTGTCTTTTTAGGCTGTTGTTTAACAAACAGTAAATAACACTGTTATATATTTTTGGTATACGGGGCATTGTCTATATTAGCCCTTACAATTGAGCAGCTATGTTAAAAACGAATAGTGCTATGTGAGCAGGCTTCCTGACCAAGGAATGGGCTACAAGCTGTTTAGGATAGTGAGTTGGTAAAAAGAGTTAAAGATACGGGGGAGTTTTTTATGTATATCCTAGAGCAAGATTATAACACACCGGTAGGATATTTAAAGCACAGGGTCTTGAAATGATGGCTTCAAAATAAACTTTACTCTTTTTTATCTTTTTTTTTCTTTTTTTTTTTGGGGGGGGGATTAATAGCAAGATACCGTTTGTTTATGTTATTCTCTTCTCTTTATGGTTCCTGTAGGATGGAGAAGAATTTGAGAGACTGAACAAACCAAGTAGCGACATCGATACAGATGAAGATTCCCTCTAGCATGAGGCTGGCTCAGAGGGGTGTTATTACTCATAGTGAGAGAATGTTAATGTTTTATTAATATAGAAAAGGGTAATTTTTCCCCACTTGCAGAGAAATTGAGACTGTTTTGGGGCTAGATGTCCAAGGTGGATAAGGAAAACATCGAAGCCATATATATGAAGAGTTGTATTCTTCCTATCCATGTAAATCAGGAGTTCAAAATCTGCTGAAAGCAACAAGATTTGTAACTGATTCAAACAAGAAGAGGCTTGGACCCTGGACTTAATGGCCTGGGTGTTGTGCTGCATTGTGGAAGGCAGTCCTGGACTCTAACCATACATCTTTCATGGCTTTGGTTGACTGTCCAGAGTCACTGCAACTTCCTGTATGAATTCCTTGGTTAGGAAAGCAGAGATAAAACTGTTCTGCACCTTGAAAATGTGATAGAAGTGTTGATTAATGGTTTTGTTTTTTTTGCACCTCCTAATGTACAAATGCTCCAGTAAGTTTTCTTTTCAGGACTTAAGATGTTACTAATAACCTCATCAATAATGAGGCATATTGAATGTTTTACTGTATTTTGGCAATTCAGATTGACATACCCTTAGCTGAGTAAGAGAGTCACTCTGAACCAACCTCATCAAACTTTCACTTGAGAATGTATATTAAATAATTTGGGTTAAGGTTACGTTGATCCTTCAAGCAGGCATATCTCTAGAATGTGATTTGAGTTTGAATGGTCTTCATTCTGTCTTCATTCTGTCTTCATTCCTGTTTTAATTCTGTACTGACTCCTGTGGAGTCCATCTTTTCTGATTTTCTCTGATGTAACTGAGAGCAGAATAGATTTCAGTGACTTCAGCCACTAGTTCTCCTCACATTTTCAGTGTGAGATTGTTGTGTGCCTGTCTCCCAGTGTCTGGGGAAATGGAAATCTGGAATGCCTTTGTACCAGGTAGTGAATTTTACATGCAACTTACGTGGCCTAACTTTGAAAGAGCTTAAATAAAACAAATGTTATACAGTATGAATGCATTCTAGGGTATTTTTTGTGTGTGTGTTTAGAAAGGCTTAGCTTACACTGAGTTTACTATCTGAAAACAAGCATTATGGTGATGACTTTCAACATCTGGAACACTGAGCAAGAGGGTGCAGGTGGTAATATCATTTGCTACCATGTGCTCCACTGTCAGACTGATAAGGTCTTACATTTATTTTGTAGAGAGAAATCATTCTGCAGAGTGCCAGGCATAGTGATCTCAGAATCACTGCTGAGCCATCTGCTGGATTGTATTTTGAGTGAGATGAAAAATAGGTTCCAAATAATTCAGGGAATTTTGAAAGGGGGAAGGGAATGGAGATGCAGATAAGAGTTTCTTGGTATGTTCCTAAAGGCTCTTCTCTTGGAACGTTGGAAAAGATGTTGGTTTATAATTTCCTCCCTTCAAAAATGCATCTTTCATAGCTGAAAGATACTGTCAAAAGAATTCTTAAGAAGATAAGCAATGAGTTCAGTGTCAAAGCCTCATACCACAGTGTACAGTAATCAGTTAGTGATGCATTTCTCTGTGGACTGAAGACAGTCCTGCCTTTGTTCCCCTCTGCCACCCTGTTTCCAGGCTCTGTGTATAACAGCTTACTTGTGCATACTGTATTGATGGTTCATTGCTATATTAATTAACAAACTTCTTGTCATTTATCCGTCAAGAGGGGCAGCCTGTTTCCATATGTGGCCAATGACTGTCAAGTTATAAACTGTGAATCTAAAATCATTATTCTCTTTTCTTACGTTTTTTCTGTATTAAACTTTTTCTAGCGTGTATTAAGAATAATTGTACAAAGTTAAATTACTGTTGTGGTTGGAAAATTTTTTACAGCTGCTCTCATTGTGCTTGTATAGTAGGCCATTTCAACAAAAGGAATCCTAGTTCTTTGCATCTGTACAGAATTAATAAGAGCATATTTCAGTGTAAATTCCAGAAACATGCTTTGTGTTGGTTTATGATGTCTTATTTTGTGAAATGAAACTTCAATGGAAAAGAATGTTCAAACTATTAAAGACTTGTGATAAGACATTTTCATTTTCTTTCCATTACACACAGCTTTGCAATATATACCTGCTTGAGTTCATTTTCTTTTTCAGTCATAGTTCCCAACTTTATGCAGTGAAAGTTCTCTAAGTTCTCTTAGTTTTAGATTGCTTTGCAATTACATAAGCAGTAGCTTTTTGCAAGAACTTTTCCAGAGTGCTTTGCCTTCGTTAAGTCAGAACGTAGAAATCAGTCTCATACCTCTAATGACAGAGCATGGAACCAAAGATGAATGTCTTAAAAACCGTATGTTTGACCTTGCCTGGGTTATCTATCTTAAGAGAAATGAGATATGGAAATGACTGATCTGCAGTTTTCATGAAGTACACTTAGTTCTTGTCTCGCTTAATGATTTTTCTCCTCTGTAAATTTCACCAATGCTATCCTGCTTGACTTAATTGCAAAAATCTTAGATTGCACAAAGAGATCAGATATGTAACTGTTGATCCAAGCATTTATTTGCACTGTAGAGTTGGTCCTGTCTAACATGTAGAAATCTTTCTGTGGTCTTCAGGTTGGAGGTATCAGATTCTGTTGGATTGGACAGGCTGGTTTCTTTTAATAATGGATGAGAACTGTATATCCCCTTTGCAGCAACAGGAGCTGTTAACTGTTGTCTAAAAATGGGTAAGGATTTGCATCAACTTAGCAATAGGTAAGCGTGTACAGTAGCACAAAAGTATAACCATGCAATTCTGGACAGATGTACTATCCATTGCAATAGCTGAGTTTAGTGTGTGCATGAGATTTGTTAGAGGAAGTGACTATAAATGATTGTCAGCTGGAGACTGGCCCTGGATAGCAAGAAGGAGGAGCTATTCTATAGATTTACAAATTTCAAATAGTCAAGTGGGATTCACGTGACTTAAGTATTCCCAGCGGATGGTGGTTGACCTATTCCATGTGGGAAAGTTTACTTCTTTTTTTTTCTCTTCAAATGGCAGTAGGGAATTTATGAGGAGTTTTTTTGGAGAGCAGCATTAGTTTGGCATATAGTCTTTAATAGATACACTAGGCAGAGAGCTCTTTTTAAGCTGTGATTTAGAACCTGGATGCACAAACCTTTGAACTTAATTGTTGCTGAGGATGTTATGTTCCTTCCTTCAGCTTTGAGGAAATAGTTCACAAAACCTCCCAGAAAGAGAGATAAGTTCATGTTTCTCTTGCTTATAACAAGCCAATTAAAAGTTTTTATTTTATTTTTGTTAATTTTAGCTATTTGTGAATGTTGCAAATGAGCTATGGTGCTTGAAAGACAGGCTGTGAATGAAAACAGCCATCTTGGAGCTGAATCAGATCCCATAAATATGTGTACAAAAGAAGTCTTTATTATGTGGGATTTCCCCACTAAGGGCTGTAGAAATACAACCTTAATCTCAGTAAGTCTGTCCTCAGAGTGATGCTGCAGGGACAGATTCAGTGCTTTGGATTTGATTTGTGTTTTGCAAAATGAAGTCTTAATTTGGAGTGGTTTAGCTGCCGAATGCTTATAATCTTCAAGATAACAATACGCTGTGGTTGAAAGGATGGAAGGATTTTTTTTACTTGGTGTTCCTTCAGGCTTTGTTACTAATTTTCCAAAGGGAGAGGTAGGTTGCAAAATCAAGATTTTGAATCATTGCTATAAGCTTCTGGTAATTCTGAGCCAGTTTTTAATGAAGGTAGGAGTTGACACCAGAATGTAGAATAACACTGAGTCTTCCTCAAGTTCTATGAATATTTGAATGTGTAGTTCTAGTTAAGAATTCATCCCAACCTCCCTTATAAGTGGACAGCTTGTTTGGAAAGTCTTTTTAATGCAACTCCCACTGAATGCCTGGGCTGGGTTTGGTACTTGTAAAACTTAACTTTGAATTCTGAAGAGCAATTTAGATCAGGTGTTGCACTCTTTTCTAAGATAACAGTCTCCTCCTGCTTAGCACAGGACATTTTGTTCCAGTGATTTGTAACATGAGTTAAAAGAACTTCTATTTTACATGAAAAACAAGATTACAGAAAAGTTGAAATGAATATTTGAAAGAAAACACCAAAAGGTGCTTCTTTTTGTCTATAGGAGGTGGCTGCTAGACCATCTGGTCTACTTTCCTCTGCTTTTGCTTTAGGCAAAGAAAGTTAGGCAGCTGACCTTAATACTGCGATGTAATAAGCACTTGTTTTAGAAAACTTAGCTATGGGGCCTCCCATTTTATTCTAGAAACCTTGCAGTTCTGTGACTCTTTGTATAGCTCCTTTTCGTGTTTTTTTTTGAGTTTCTCTGTCCACTGCTTTCAGCTGTGGAAGTGCTGTAGTTAATGAGAGCTTGGAAGCTCTCAGCAGGCAGCGGTCCTCTCAAAATGATTCTGTCAAATGTCTACCTTTCCCCACACAGCTCCAGTCACCTAAGAGGGGTAAGTCGGGAGCTGTACCCTGTGCTCAATAGAACTTGTGGTACAGAGCGCAGCCTGGCCCGGAATGTGACCAGGTTTGTAAAGATAAGGAAGAACTGGCCAGGCCCTGTGGCATCTCCACATCTGTCTGCCTTCGTGGCATGCAGAAGGGCAAGTGAGGTCTGACCTTTTGTGACTAAGTTTCTAAAGAAAGTATCTGGTTTTGAGTAAACTTCATGTTTTCATCTGGGGGGGA